>BSBM01000598.1:13552500-13762500 GCA_027924585.1 Larix kaempferi | reverse complement strand
CTAGGTGCAAAATTTAGAATTGATAACATTAAGGGAGAACACAAAAAATGCAACTAATTAAGGTGAAAAATATGATGTAAAGCAATAAGAAAAACTATTCCCAAACTATTCTCGTAGGTTACCTTATTTGATGTAGAAAAACTATCAAACTATTCCTAAGGCATCTCTAGCCATCTCTGTTGTAGGGTGTTACTACCATAATTTTTATGAATTCATGGCTAGGAAAGACACTAGTTTCTCCACTCTACACTTGACCAACCATCATCTATATTGATTGGAATCGTAAAGGATAATGATGTTTATTCGAACACAAATAAACCAACATAGTCTGTAGTTGTATATGTTAATTTGTAAAGTGGTAAGTTATGTTGGAATGTGTCAAGTTCATTGTATAATGGCACTAATTTATCTTATTTGTTGTTTCTTTTGCAGGGGTAGGCCTGATAGTTGTGTTAAAGAGACTTTTAAAGATGGGAAACTCATGAAACGCAAAAAGAAAATATAGAAGGAATCTACCCATTGAAAAGGTCAATGACTTAAGAGAAAAGGCCAGGTTGGGAATGGAAAGATTGAGACATGGTCCTATCATTTCCCTGGATCCTGCCACTGATCCTAACACAGTTGTTGACAGGAAAACCTCTTGTTTAGAACCACGGGTAAAGCGGTCACGTCCAATGGACCCAACTTAAATTCCAACATAAACACAATCTCCAACCAAAAATCCATCAACGAGTCATGCTGAACTTCCTCACGACACAATAATTTTGGGAGATGCTGCATGTGTAGAGATGGACATACACGCCTTGCTTAATTTGCAATCTCCCCAAGAAGACCACAACAACTTCAACCACACTCCCATTATGGCCCAATCTGTGAACAAAGCACCACAACAAACAAGCTCCAGTATTCATGTCTCATTTCCGCCTTCCCTACCTTGATTGTCCAGTGCAAGAAGAAGAACTCCTAGACGTATTCATGTGGATGAGAGTGCTATTTCGGGGCTTGAAGGAAAGTTTCCAAAATGCACTATCGAATGGCAATCCAACAAAATTGTCAAAGAATATTTTGAATCCAAAGGTGATGCAGGTAAATTTCAATTATTGCTATGTTTGTTAAAGTCACGTTCTTTAGCTGTTGTTAGGAAAATTTTGGGCATAAAGATGGTTAAAAGTTCAAAGGCCAACAGTCATATTGTTAGAAATCTCCAATCTTCATTTAATGCGAATGGGAAGACGTCTCTTACAAAAGATCTTTGTGCGGCTCGTAGTGTTTTAGCGGAATCAGTTGTAAGCAAGTCCACAAGGCAACGTCGCATGCTATCACACACTTCTCACGTACTCAAATTAAATAGAAAAACTATTAAAAAGTACTATGTTATAAGAGAAAACATTGACACTCCTGGTGGAAACGATTGTTGGGATTTTGTTGGTAGGTTACCTCGTGCAGATAGGAAGCTAATTGATGTTGTTAAGGAGTTAGTACAACTTTTTTGGCATGATCATACTAGACCTTCATCAAACCAAAGAGACGTGCTAATACTGAATGTGAACCCCATGTTAAACACTTCCTTGACACGAGACAGACTGAACTCTATGAGAGATTCAGGAATGAGCACACATAATTGAACCTGGGCCAAAGGTCCTTTGAGAAATGCAAACCATGGTACGTTCGTATATGCATTGATCGGAACACTTGTTGTTGTAGATACCACATAGAATATGAATATTATTATGACACATATAAACATATGTTTTATGATTTGCATATTAACATTGTGCAGGGCTGCAATGAACCCATACTACCACCGAATGCATCAAGAGACTTTATCCACAACATCATCTGTCCAAGGCCCGAAGGACAAAAGTATTATGAAAAATCGTGTCTATATGGGACATGTTCTAGGTGCAGTGGGTTTTCTCTTTTGAACTGTTGCATTCATGAAAGCAAGGAGCACGAATTTGGCATGATGGGCGTGGAGATGCAGAGCTTAAAGTACGTGACCTATCAATTAAACAATGTCAGGGAAAGTAAAAAGATTGCATTGGTGAAGTCACAGGTACAAATGAATATTGCATATTTTTCATATTACACGTTCAATTTATGACATATACATTTTTCCAAAGGCCACATTGTAATATTTCGCTTGTTTCCATGGTAACAGGTACCGATATGTGACTTCTTGATGGAGTTCTACGAGAAAACAGAGCAGTATGTTCAACATGTGCATGTAGCGCGATGGCAAGATGAGCAGTACAAAAAATGCAAGGACACATTTCCCATTGGAACCATAGTGTCAATTGTGGATTTTGCAGAAAATTACACCCTTCAACCACAAAATGAAATCCAGAGTCAATACTACCATTCAGACCAAGTCAGCATCATGGTACATATTATGTATAGGCATGGGCTAGAAAGCAGCAATGACAAGAGGATAATACTGAAGGAGACAAACTTTTACATAAGTGATGATAGAACCCATGATCTGCATTATGTGCAACATTGTTTTTGAATTTTCTATGATCAATTGCAGAGAGATATACAAATGGATCGGCATTGGATATGGTTAGATGGTTGTGCGGGACAATTCAAAAATGCCCGAGTATTCCAATGGATGAGTATTTTGCATAAGACTTCTAATGTGCCGCATATCTGGAACTATTTTGAGACCGGGCACGGCAAAGGCGGTCATGATGGGTCCGGTGCATGCATCACGACCTCACTACGAAGGGAAGAGATGAGGTTTGACAAGGAGCCTCATATCCGGGATGCATGGTCCACAGGTCAATGGTGCTCCGCAACAATGTCAGACCGAGCAAGAGATCAACAAACATCATCAGTGGCAGGATGTGTGGTGAGAAATTTTTGGCTAGTGGTTGACATAGATTGATCGCGTTCCTATAGTTGCGGTACAATACAAGGAACACATGGATTTCATTCAGTTGGAAGCTCAAACAACCCCTTATTTGAAATATGGACGTGAAAGATTGCATGCTTTTGCAGCCCTTGCAGCAATGGCGAATGGGATGAATGCAAATGCATGGACTGGGTTGATGAATGGGATTGTGTGTCACTTGCAGTATACCAACGTGCAGTTGCTAAAACAACCCAATTAGAGGAGGTTCAGTCAACAATTTCGACAGACTACAACCATATCTTAGATCTTGTACAACCAGGACGCATATACGCAGTTGTTGCACCGAAAGACAATGAATGGGGTGCGGATTATTGGTTGGCATGGTGCATCCAAGGTAAGCAAACCCTCTATGGATCATTAATCAACGATGAAGGAGTTGAATTTCCTACTGGCTTGATGGTGGTTAAGGGGGAATATCTTACACTAGATGGGAAGTCAAGAAAGACTAGTGGGCATGTATTTATGGATTACAGACCAGGTTCAGTGGTGTATCACTTCACAAACTTGATCGTTGGCACAAACATCCATCTACAGACAATGTCAAGCAAGATCTCAACCAAGGTACGCTACTACCTACCTCATTCAGAGCACGAGAGATTGATGGAGACAATTAGCAACAGAGAGGATCCAAATGGATTTATTGAATGAGGCAAGTCAACTTTACATAAGAGAAATAATTGCATCAAAGAATGTTATGTTCTACATCGAGGTATGTGTAGTTTTATGTTATTTCATTAGTACATGCATTTTTTGTTGATACATACATACATACATGTCTTTGCCTATGTTTTTTTTTATTTTTCCTATATGTATTAAACTGTTCCATGCTTCTCTTTATGTTGAATAAAATGGTGATGTGATTTGGATCAAATTTGAGTAATTTGAGTTAGTATTTTCTTAAATATCTATTTATGTTTGTAGCATTTGAAGATAGCGGTTTTGATAGGTTCTTAATATTAGAATTACCTAGGTTTTAGGAAATTTTTTGAAGTACATAATCTATTACAATGGTCTTGAAAATTTAACTTGGTAGATGAAACCTTCTAGGAATCCATGTATGGATAGAAGGGTATTCCACTTGGGGTAGGGAGTTATCATAAAGTTTCAAGGGTGGTATTTTTGAGATCTATACTTGAGAAAAGCATTGGGGAACTGTGAAATTCCTTATCGATCAAATATCTCTTTAGTTTCTCTCTCTTTAGTTTTGTGCCCACCCAAACCTTTTTCATGCTTTGGGTACCTTGAGGTAGATCCCCAACCCAAAAAACTCTTATATTATGATGATTATGTTGGTTATTGGCTTCACCCAACAAAATTATATTTAACAATACACATATTCATAGATTTGGTTCCCCATGCTCAAAGCTCACCCAAATCTAGCTAGATTTTGGGTTTTTTCCCTTATCCAACCATCCTGTCATCAACCTAGGTTTTCCACTAATATATTTTAACTAGATACTAGAATCTCCTTGACCAAATTTGACAGAAAAATGCATAGAGATCTTCTAGACTCTTAGATATGTATCCTAGCAATTTATTTTAAAACATGCTCATTTATGGTTGGAGATTGATGCTTTATTCCTATATATAACCACTTAGAGGGACTTGTCATCATCATCACCATCACCATCATCATCAACGTCTTCATAATCATCACCATCTTCATCATCATTGGAGTCTCTAGGATCCTCATCAACATCTCCATCATCATCATCTTCTTCATCATCATCATCTTTATCACCATCACCATCATCATCACATCTTCTTCGTCATCATCATCATCATCTTCATCACCATCACCATCATCATCAACGTCTTCATCATCATCACCATCTTCATCATCATCATTAACTCTAACTCTAACCCTAATTCAATTTCCTTCTATAACTCTAACCCTAACCCTCACCCAAACCCTAGAACTAAACCATATTCTTCATCATTGCCATCACCATCACCACCACCATAACCATAATCATCAACGTCTTCATCATCATCACCATCATCATCATCATCATCAACATCTTCATCGTCATTGTCATCTCCAGTTTCCTCATCAACATCTCCATTTATCATATTCATATTCATCTTCGTATTCATCATATTCATATTCATCATGGCTTATGATAACCATTCATGCTAGGGTTTTTGGCTTTGCAATGTCATTTTTTTATTGAGGCTTCTTGCCACTTGACAACCTTCAATCATATTCAATTCGATAGTGTCATTTTGAATCGGTTCTAAAGAATATGTATGTGGTTCATGTGATGCAACAACTTCCATATTGCCTTGAGCTACTTCATCATCTAATTGAGTATCACTAACTGCATGTTCATCATTGTCACCTAATGGTTGGAAATGTCCTTGAGGGAGGATTTAGACCTACCTCACCCATGTCAATGCTTGAGTTTTTGGAGGTCGACCTCCCACCCCACATGTCCTCTTCAAAAAAAAAATTCTCTTGGTTTTGTGCCCACCCAAACTTTTTTCATGCTTTGGGTAACTTAAGGTATATCCCCAACCCAAAAAACTGTTATATTTATAAAACATGCTCATTTATGGTTGAAGATTGATGCTTGATTCCTATAGATATCCACTTAGATACATCATCTCCATCATCATCATCATCTCATCATCATCATCATCATCATCTTCTTCATCATCATTGTCATCATCTTCATCACCGTCACCATCATCATCAACATCTTCATCATCATCACCATCTTCATCATCATTGTCATCTCTAGGTTCCTCATCGACATCTCCATCATCATCATCTTCTTCATCATCATCATCATCATCTCCATCACCATCATCATAAATGTCTTCATCATCATCACCATCTTCATCATCATTGTCATCTCTAGGTTCCTCATCAACAACTCCATCATTTCAAAGTTGACCCCCGTGTGCAAAAGTTGTACACTCCCCCACTAAGCAAAACCCTAGTTTCCAAGATGGACCTACAAGGTGACACCCGGGCCACAAGACGGGAGGAGAGGGGCACCCCTAGCACTATCTTGACGTCATGAATCCAACGGAGTCGACGGTTCATTGATCAGAGCCACGGTCGTCATTCTATGGCGCGTTCCATCTCGCATCCAAAAGGCCTTCAGGGACACCTGCTGAATACCTGCCGGGGGCATAGAAGTCCAACCATGCAGCAAAACCTAGTTCTGGGGAGTCCTGCAAGTGTGTCTAGGGAGTTTCCGGCTGGGAATGCTAGCTCGAAGTGCCTGGTAGATTATTTTGCAAAGTTGACCCCCATGTACAAAAATTGCACACTCCCTCACTGAGCAAAACCCTAGTTTCCAAAATGGACCTGCAAGGTGACACCTAGGCCATTCGACCGGAGGAGAGGGGTTCTCCTAGCACTATCCGGACATCCTGAATCCAATGGAGTCTATGGTTCGTCGATCGGATCCATGGTCGTCATTCTATGGCTCGTTTTGTCTCTCATCCAAAAGGCCTTCAGGGACACCTGCTGGATACCCACCGGGGGCATAGCAGTCCAACCATGCAGCAAAACCTAGTTTCGAGGAGTCTTGCAAGTGTGTCTAGGAAGGTTCCGGTTGGGAACGCTAGCTAGAAGTGTTCAGTGGAGGATTTTGAAAAGTTGACCCTGTGTGCAAAAATTGCACACTCCCTCACTGAGCAAATCCCCTGTTTCCAAAATGGACCTGCAAGGTGACACCTAGGCCATTGGACTAGAGGAGAGGGGAACCCCTAGCATTATCCGGATGTCCTGAATCCAATGGTGTCGACGGTTCAGTGATCAGAGCCACGGTCATCATTCTATGTCTCGTTCTGTCTCGCATCCAAAAGGCATTCAGGGACACCTACTGGATACCTGTTGGGGGCATAAAAGTCCAATCGTGCAGCAAAACCTGGTTTCGGGGAGTCCTGCAAGTGTGTCTAGGAAGGTTCCAGTTGGGAACGCTAGCCAGAAGTGCCCGGTGGAGGATTTTGCAAAGTTGACCACCATGTGCAAAAATTGCACACTCCCGCACTGAGCAAAACCCTAGTTTCCAAACTGGACCTACAAGGTGACACCTGGGCCATTGGACCGAAGGGGAGGGGCACCCCTAGCACTATCCGAATGTCCTGAATCCAACAAAGTTGACGGTTCATCGATCGGAGCCACGGTTGTCATTCTATGGCTCGTTCCGTCTCGCATCCAAAAGGCCTTCAGGGACACCTTCTGAATACCTATCGGGGGCATAGAAGTCCAACTGTGCAGCAAAACCTGGTTCCGGGGAGTCCTGCAAGTGTGTCTAGGAATTTTTCGGCTGGGAACGCTAACCAGAAGTGCCTGGTGGAGGATTTTGCAAAGTTGACCCCGTGTGCAAAAATTGCACACTCCGTCACTAGCAAAACCCTAGTTTCCAAAATGGACCTGTAAGGTGACACCTAGGACATTGGACCAGAGGAGAGGGGCACCCCTAGCACTATCCCAACGTCCTGAATCCAATGGAGTCGACGATTCGTCGATCCGAGCCACAGTCGTCATTCTATGGCTTGTTCTGTCTCGCACCCAAAAGGCCTTCAGGGACACCTACTAGATACCTACCGGGGGCATAGAATTCCAACTGTGAAGAAAAACTGGGTTCCAGGGAGTCCTGCAAGTGTGTCTAGGGAGGTTTCAGCTGGGAACGCTAGCCAGAAGTGCCCGATGGAGGATTTTGCAAAGTTGACCCCTGTTTGCAAAAATTGCACACTCCCTCATTTAGCAAAACCCTAGTTTCCAAAATGGACTTGCAAGGTGACACCTGGGCCATTAGACCAGATGAGAGGGGAACCCCTAGCACTATCTGGATGTCTTGAATCCAACAAAGTCGACGGTTCCTTGATCAGAGCCACGATCGTCATTCTATGGCTCGTTCCGTCTCGCATCCAAAAGGCCTTCAGGGACACCTGCTGAATACCTGCTGGGGGCATAGAAGTCCAACCGTGCAACAAAAATTGGTTCTTGGGAGTCTTGCAAGTGTGTCTAGGGAGGTTTTGGCTGGTAACACTAGCCATGCACGCTCGAGGGCCTCTGGATGAGAAATGGTCCCCTTGAGCGAAATTGGAATGGCCCTCACTAAGCAAAACCCTAGCTCTGGAGATGGCTCGTTAGCACCACTTTCGGGTCTTCGAGGGATGTTGTGGGGGGTCCCCTAGCTGAAACCCGGCGTGCCGGACCCACCTGAATCGACGGATTCACCAACAAAGTCATGGTTTAAGTGCTACGGGCATTCTAGTCGGGCACCCCAGCGCCATTCAAGGACACTTTGGGGATTTTCTCCGGGGCCACGGAACCCAAACCGAGGAGCGGACTTGGATTCTATCAGCTCCCACAAGTCCACGTGGCCCTTGTGTACCTGTGCACGATGGCCACACACTCCCAGGGGCCTCCGGACGAGAAATGGCCCCCTTGATCAAATTTGGAATGGCCCTCACTAAGCAAAACCCTAGCTCTGAAGATGGCTCGTTGGCACCGCTTCCGGGTCTTCGAGGGACGTTGTGGGGGGTCCCCTAGCTGAAACCCAGTGTCTCGGACCCACCAGAATCAACGGATTCATCATCGGAGTCATGGTTTGGGCGATATGGTCATTCTAGTCGGGCACCCCAGGGCCTTTCAGGGACACTTTGGGGATTTGCTCTGGGGCCACGGAACCCAAACCGACAAGCGGACTTAGATTCCGTCGGCTCCCACAGGTCCACGTGGCCCTTGTGGACCTGTCCACAGTGGCCACGCATGCCTAAGGGCCTCTGGATGAGAAATGGCCCCCTTGAGCAAATTTGGAATGGCCCTCACTAAGCAAAACCCTAGCTCTGGAGATGGCCTATTGGAACCACTTCCAGGTCTTTGAGGCATGCTATGGCGGGGGGCCTAGCTGAAACTCAATGTCCCGGACCCACCAGAATCAACGGATTCTCCAATGGAGCCACGGTTTGGATTCTACAAGCATTCTAGTTGGGCACCTTGGGGCCATTCAGGGACACTTTGGGGATTTGCGTCGGGGCCACGGAACCCAAACCGATGAGAGGACTTGGATTATGTCGGCTCCCATAGATCCACGTGGCCATTGTGGACCTGTCCACGGTGGCCACGTACGCCCGGGGGCCTCCGGATGAGAAATGGCCCCTTTGATAAAATTGGCATGGCCTTCACATTGGGGTCAAATTTGCAAAATCATTGATTGGGCAAGTATCGCCACCGTTCCCAGTTGGAAGACGTTGATGATGATGATGGTGATGATGATGAAGACGTTGATGATGATGGTGATGGTGGTGGTGATGGTGATGGTGATGATGAAGAAGATGGTTTAGTGCTATGGTTTGGGTGAGGGTTAGGGTTAGAGTTATAGAAGGAAATTGAATTAGGGTTAAAGTTAGAGTTAATGATGATGATGAAGATGGTGGTGATGATGAAGACGTTGATGACGATGGTGATGGCGATGAAGATGATGATGATGACGACGAAGAAGATGTGATGATGGAGATGTTGATGAGGAACGTAGAGATGACAATGATGCTGGTGATGGTGATGAAGATGATGATGGTGATGATGATGAAGACATTGATGATGATGGTGATGGTGGTGTTGATGGTGATGGTGATGATGAAGAAGATGGTTTAGTGCTAGGGTTTGGGTGAGGGTTAGGGTTAGAGTTATAGAAGGAAATTGAATTAGGGTTAGAGTTAGAGTTAATGATGATGTGTGATGAACCTGCAATAATTAATTAATGCAAATACACGAGATATCAGAAATAATAGAATAGAATCACTTTTATATTGATCACGGGCCACGTTGAGGGGGCAACCTCCTTTGAGCAAGCTCAATACAATTAACTTCACGGTGCCTTCAATGACCTCAACACACACTTATATACTAAGTCTATGCCCAATACTATGAGTCAAAACCATGGGACATATAATACTACGAGACGACTTACAAAGCATATGCGTCTAATACTATGGGTCAATACTATGGGCTAATATAAACTACGGATCAACAAATCCTAAGGGACGACTTACAAAGCATATGCATCCAACAACAATATACTAACATAGTAAAGAGAAGGGCTGACATAGGTTCCTAACATCCCCTCTCCCTTAGAAAAAGCTTTGTCCTCAAAGCTTTGGTTGGAGAAATTGCTGCAGAATCTGAAGGAGTGGTTCCTCGGTAGCATCCTCGGGTTGCATTTCGGGCTACTGACGCCTTGGGAGTGTCAAGGAGGATTGCTTGGAAGGCTGTAGATGAAAAAGAACCCTGTCAGCTGCATGGAAAATGCGCTCAGAACGGTGTTGATCAGCTTGTTGTTTTAGGAGAATTCGGGCCATGTGAAGATTGTCCTGCAGAATGAAAAGAATCTGATCGCGGTTTCGAAGAACCGAGTCAATTTACTGAACTGGGGAGCTGCTAAGGGTGTATGGAAGAAGAACTGGTGGTGTTTTTCCATAGACTGCTGCATATGGTGTCGTTTTAGATGTGGTATTGTACCACCAGAGTGCTGCTAGGAAATCCATAGAAATAGTTGGCCAAAGCTGTGTAGGGATGGGCAAGGGTTTGAGCAATCCTGAAAGGAGTGTCGTTTCACCCTTGTTGACTTGGAAAGTATCATCGTCAGCCACCATCTGTTGAATTGTCATTTTTAGTCCCTGCCAAAAGAAGTTACATTATTCCCGGTCATACATTTTGCAGAACCCAGAGTGCCCTACTGATGAAGAAGCATGGAGTTCATAGAAGAGATAACCCCGTTGAACAGATTGCAACCAATTTGGAACAAGCAGAGAAATAGCTGTAAGAGAAACTGGGTCATCAAATGTGCGAGGAGGAGAATATTCCACCATATTGTCCTTACCCTTCTGGTAAGTGGTCGCATAGTCATAACCCATGAGTTGGATAACCCATTTGAGGTGTGCTGGGGAGGAGACCCGTTTTTCTAGGAAAGTTTCGAGACTCTGGAGATCAGTCTTGATGCAGAAATAATTCCCCAATAGGGATGGCTGCCACTTCTGTATTGTATGCAAAATAGCCATCATGTCCTGCTGATATGTAGATGCGGCTAAATGCTTACTGGAAAGGTCTCGTGAAGGCGGAAATCCCACAGGTGCAACAAAGACACCTGCATATCTATCCAAGGAAGTAGTGGAGACCATTGGTGGGTGCATCTGAAGGGAATGGAGATGAGCAATGACACCATGTGAATTCTTCTTAAGGATATTTTCCAGGCGATGTGAATTGATGATGCGGAGAGACCCTGGTTGTAAGCCCATAATTTGTGTTGTGTCCCATTGGCTGAAAACTGCATCCAAAGTTCAGCAAAATCCCATAAGATGGGGCCAAGTGTGCGTAACCATTGAACGCCCAAAACTACATCACATCCTCCTAAGGACAAGGAAAACATGTCAGAGCGTAGGTTATAATCTTCCATAGAGATACGCACATTGTGACACTTCCCCTTGCAAGGTAAGGTGCCCCCATTGGCAACCATGACTTCAAAGTTGGAGCAAGGATGGACAAAACAATCAGCCTGTTTGGCAATCCAAGGGACAATGAAGTTATGAGTGCTACCAGAATCAATGAGTATGGTAAGAGGGAGCTTCTTGAAGTATCCCCTGACCCGCATTGTTTGTGGGGTGGTGACGCCGGTTACAGCATGGAGAGAGATCTCGGGTGGGTCGTCCTGAGATGGGGTGTCAACAGGAAGGTGTTGAATGTTGACCTGGTCATCTACTATATCTGTGGCTTCTTCACCAAGTTCTAAGTCAGGCAGAGAATCCACATCCAAGAGATAGAGCTTTTGTTGAACACATCTATGTCCCCGAGTGAATTTCTCATCACAATTATAGCAAAGCCCTTTTTCTCGGCGTGCCTGCATTTCTATTTCAGACAAATGCTTGATAGGAGTTGGTTGAGGAGAAGGCGTGATGGGAGGTCGTTGGGAACCCATATTTCTGAAGGGAACAAAGGTGGGTTTGGAGCATTGTTGAGCTGCGATCTTGTCCTCGGCCAGCTTAGCCAACCCTAGGACTTCCATCATTGTGTTGGGACAAAACATTTTGACCTCTGAGCGGATTTCATCCTTGAGACCACTGATAAAACAACTCCTGTAGAATTCATCAGATAATCCTTCTGTGTGATTGGCCAATTTCTCAAATTCTGTTTGATACTCTCTCACTGTGCCAATTTGGTGAATTTTAGTGAGTGCTCCTGTGAAATCATCAAAAGCACTAGGACCAAATCGTGGCAAAATGAGTTGGCAAAAATCTGTCCAGTTTGGCTCGGGATGAGCTTTGATGTACCAACGGTACCATTGAAGGGCTTCCTGTTCCAAATGAAAGGATGCAAGTGGAACTTTTTAGACATCAAAAGTATTATGCAGACTGAAATATTGTTATGCTCAGTATATCCATCCAGTCGGATTAGTACCATTGAAGCGAGGAAAATCAAGCTTCGGCCCACGAAAATTGCTGGAAGAAGAGAACCCGGTGGCTGCAAAAGATTCTGGCTGTCGGTTATTGTTCATGGCTGAATGCTGAAGATGGAGGTTGAGAAATTTTTCATCCAGATCTTGGAGTTTGGTTTGGATGGCTGCAAGTGCTTCCTCCATGGTGTTTGCTCCTACACGGGTGACAACCATAACCAGTTTTTTTTTTTTTTTTTTGGTGGAATGGTTAGAAAAACACAAACAAAAGCTGATTTAGTAAAGGGAAATTTGGATTGGGGAAATAATCTGATGGGTAATTGGGGTTTGACTAGATTTTGGACACTGTCGAAAGGACAAGAAAGCAAAAAGGGGGATTTTAGAAGCAGGGTGATAGAATGAGAAAATTTGGCAGAGAGGGACAAAGAAGCAGAATTCAGAAAGGAATTCTGTGGTAAAATTTGAAGGTGATTGGGTGAAATCTGAGGAAGTTATGGCAAACCCTGAAAATATTCAAATGTAGGATTTCGGGCTTTGTGAAGGGGAATTGGGGATAGGTTCCTCAGGAATGAAAGATGCAGAATGGAATGACAGGGGTTCCCTGAAAATTTCAAGGAAAAAAGAGTGAAAACAAGGGAGATATGGAGAAAAAACTGTTTTTTTTTTTTTTCCAGAAATGGATCGGCAACAGCAGCGCGGAAGGGATCCGCAACAGATGGATCTGCAACGGCGCGGAAGGGATCGAAAACGGATGGATCTGAAATGGCGACTGGAGCTGGAACGACTTTCAGAATAGATCTGAAACGGCTGGATCTGGAGCGGAAGTGATCGGCAACAGTTCAACTAAAAATAGATATGGACCCCAGGTATGTGCGGCTTCCTAACAGTTCAGGGATTTCACTCGGCCACCAATGCTATCTAACGACTTGCGTATTGGGGCAGTACCCCTCACTCCACGGCTCAGGTAAAACTGATAACCGCTTTGCCACAAACGACAGCTCTTGGTTTACCTCACGGGTGGGAACTAGTCAATCAGGTAAGGGTCGTTGCCCTTTTTGCTGGTAGGTCCTCTCAATGGGCCAGCTACTTCGGGGTTCCTGTGGTACTCCTCACAATGAGTTTTAGGGCTTATGCCCAAGTACTTCCCACAGTTAAGCGGATAGGGATTATTCCCAAATCCGAACCTGCAACAGATGCGAAAAAAAAAATTTGGCAGAAATTTCACCCAGCGAGCCCAAGAAAGTGCTCTGATACCAGATGTGATGAACCTGCAATAATTAATTAATGCAAATACACAAGATATCAGAAATAATAGAACAGAATCACTTTTATATTGATCACGGGCCACTTCGAGGGGGCAAGCTCAATACAATTAACTTCATGGTGCCTTCAATGACCTCAACACACACTTATATATTAAGTCTATGCCCAATACTATGAGTCAAAACCATGGGACATATAATACTACGGGATGACTTACAAAGCATATGCGTCGAATACTATGGGTCAATACTATGGGCTAATATAAACTATGGATCAACAAATACTACGGGACGACTTACAAATCATATGCGTCCAACAACAATATACTAACATAGTAAAGAGAAGGGTTGACATAGGTTCCTAACATGATGATGATCAAGACGTTGATGATGATAATGATGGCGATGAAGATGTGATGATGGCGACGAAGAAGATGTGATGATGGAGATGTTGATGAGGAACCTAGAGATGAAAATGATGATGGTGATGGTGGTGGTGATGGTGGTGGTGATGGTGATGGTGATGATGAAGAAGATGGTTTAGTGCTAGGGTTTGGGTGAGGGTTAGGGTTAGAGTTATAGAAGGAAATTGAATTAGGGTTAGAGTTAGAGTTAATGATGATGATGCAGATGGTGATGATGATGAAGACGTTGATGGTGATGGTGATGGCGATGAAGATGATGATGATGACGATGAAGAAGATGTGATGATGGATATGTTGATGAGGAACCTAGAGATGACAATGATGATGGTGATGGTGATGGTGATGGTGATGGTGATGAAGATGATGATGGTGATGATGATGAACACGTTGATGATGATGGTGATGGTGGTGTTGATGGTGATGGTGATGATGAAGAAGATGGTTTAGTGCTGGGGTTTGGGTGAGGGTTAGGGTTAGAATTATAGAAGGAAATTGAATTAGGGTTAGAGTTAGAGTTAATGATGATGATGAAGATGGTGATGATGATGAAGACGTTGATGATGATGATGGCGATGAAGATGATGATGATGACGATGAATAAGATGTGATGATGGAGATGTTGATGAGGAACCTAGAGATGACAATGATGATAGTGATGGTGATGAAGATGATGATGGTGATGATGATGAAGATGTTGATGATGATAGTGATAGTGGTGGTGATGGTGATGGTGATGATGAAGAAGATGGTTTAGTGCTAGGGTTTGGGTGAGGGTTAGGGTTAGATTTATAGAAGGAAATTGAATTAGGGTTAGAGTTAGAGTTAATGATGATGATGAAGATGGTGATGATGATGAATACGTTGATGATGATGGTGATGGCGATGAAGATGATGATGACGACGAAGAAGAAGATGTGATGATGGAGATGTTGATGAGGAACCTAGAGATGACAATGATGATGGTGATGGTGATGAAGATGATGATGATGATGATGATGATGAAGACATTGATGATGATGGTGATGGTGGTGGTGGTGGTGATGGTGATGATGAAGAAGATGGTTTAGTGCTAGGGTTTGGGTGAGGGTTAGGGTTAGAGTTATACAAGGAAATTGAATTAGGGTTAGAGTTAGAGTTAATGATGATGATGAAGATGGTGATGATGATGAAGACGTTGATGATGATGATGATGGCGATGAAGATGATGATGATGATGACGAAGAAGATGTGATGATGGAGATGTTGATGAGGAACCTAGAGATGACAATGATGCTGGTGATGGTGATGAAGATGATGATGTTGATGATGATGAAGACGTTGATGATGGTGGTGGTGGTGGTGTTGATGGTGATGGTGATGATGAAGAAGATGGTTTAGTGCTAGGGTTTGGGTGAGGGTTAAGGTTAGAGTATAGAAGGAAATTGAATTAGAGTTAGAGTTAGAGTTAATGATGATGATGAATATGGTGATGATGATGAAGATGTTGATGATGATGGTGATGGAAATGAAGATGATGATGATGATGATGACGAAGAAGATGTGATGATGGAGATGTTGATGAGGAACCTAGATATGACAATGATGATGAAGATGTTCATGATGATGATGATGTTGATGATGATGGTGATGGTGATGGTGATGGTGATGGTGATGGTGATGGTGATGGTGATGGTGATGGTGATGATGAAGAAGATGGTTTAGTGCTACAGTTTGGGTGAGGGTTAGGGTTAGATTTATAGAAGGAAATTGAATTCGGTCATTTCTCTAATGTACATTTTGTATTAATGGTATGGTTTGGTCTAAGGTGGTGCTCTGAAATAGCTATTTAATTATGAAATATTTAACAAGACATGAATTAAATTTAAGATAAGTGTATTGTTGAATATAATGAGCATTGAGCATGGGGAACCAAGTCTATGAATATGTGTATTGTTAAATATAATTTTGTTGGGTGAAGCCAATAACCAACATGGTAAACATAATAGAGGAGTTTTTTGGGTTGGCGATATACGTCAAGGTACCAAAAGCATGAAAAAGGTTTGGGTGGGCACAACACCAAGAGAACAAAAAATGTTGAAGAGGACATTGTTCGGATATCCACATCATCTTTTTCAGGATCTTGCATGCAATTAGGGTTTGCATGCAAATTCTAGGGTTTGCATGCATCCCAGTCACCAGGTTGATGCCTCCAGCACCTTAGCCACCTTATTCTATCACCCGGGAGCCACTTACTTCAGAGTTTTATCCCTCCTAGTCTGGAAGGCTCCCTCTTCTCACCTACTGCCAGAGAAGGGCGCACTTCTTCACCTACCACTGCAGTTCCACTTTAGTTACACTCAGTTAGCTACGATTCTCCCTGATTTGAGGCTAGTTTCACTCCCGACTTACTGTTTCACTTCCGTTGGACCTCCAGATTGACTAGATGACTTGTTTTGACTTCAGTTAGCCTCCCATGCGCCCCCCACTGAGCCTCCTTCCCTTAATAATTGCTACACACTTCAGTTACACTTGTTACACTCAGTTAAACTCAGATTGACACCTGGATGACTGGTTCTTGTGCATTGATGAGCACCACCGATTGATGATGAGGAATCCTAGTTGGAGTCAAGCTACTCCATTCAGTGATTCGAATGACCTCCTTAGGAAATTCGAATTGCTCAGTCATTATGACTGTATTGTATTGTAATCATTCATCCTTATTGGGACATTGAGCACTGCTGCATGTTTTGCACAGTTTTGCACCATATTTTCTATGTTCATCTGTTGTGATTGATTTACTTGTTCATTAGATCTGCTGTGACTAATTTTACAGACATGTGGGGTGGGAGGTCGGCCTCTAAAAACTCAAGCATTGACATGAGTGAGGTAGGTCTAAAGCAACTTCTCTCATACCAAATGAGACAAGTGGTAGGTAGGTCTCTAGGTCTCTAAAGCAGCTTCTCTCATACCAAATGAGGTAGGTCTAAAGCAACTTCTTTTGTGGAGTGGTGTTGCATTTTGAAGTTCCCTTTGTCATTGTGTTCTAATTGCATTGTTGGTTTTGGCTATTTGTTCCCAATGTTAGGAGTTTTTCTTTTTTTTTCTTTAACTTGTGTGTAGAACTCTAGGCATTCATCTAAAATTTTCCCAATATATCTACCCAAGTGTCATTATGTGTCATTATCAAGGATATATCTACATATTCATACACATAAATGGAAAGTGAGAAAGAGGAGAATGTAACTTTAGAGCCATCAATAATTATCCTTTTATTAATCCCTAACAAATATTTATTTTTACAATGTATACCTCCGGTCAACTGTTTATCCTGGTTGACTAGTTGAATAAAGCTCCTACAACAATGCCAATAGAGGATTTTCAACACAAGGGATGGGTCTCTAGACCTCGAGCATGATGATTAAAAAATATAAAGGTTATTAGGACCTAAATGAATATTTGCATGCGTCTTGATGTTGGCATCTTGACCATGGTTGAGTTGATGACAATGAGGTTTATATGACTCCTATGAATCTTCCATGGATCATGGGGTAAAATGATGTATTGAACCATTGAGTTGACTATGTTCATTGTGTGTCTTAACATCAAACAATCCAAGATACTTAAATTACAAAGAGTGATTATCAATATTTTTTTTTTTTTTTACACAAACGGTTAACAAGCTTTGTATAAAAAAAGTGGATCCAAATACATAGGAGGGGGAGGCCAATCCCAAAAATTCAGAGCTGTCAGAGCATGCTCTGTGATAACTAGCCTCTGTAAATCAAAACTAGCATTATGCCTGATACAACTATAACTTAAGGTATTGATAGCACTACTAAAAACTTTCACAAACTGGCCTGATAGGAAACAACAGAAGAAAAACATAGTAAATAGACATAAAACTGGACTTTGGACCCAAAAGGAGAACGCTTCCCAGAGCTAATTGCCATGACGATATCAGACAAGCTTTTCTTTGTTGCCAACAACATTTCCAGCTTCGTCGTCAATATTCAGGATGACTGAAGGACTGCTCCTGCTGTTGGTGCTCACACAGTCTACTTTGGCCTCAACAATTCTTAAGCAGTTGTAGAAGGTGTCATGTTTTCCCATTAACTTCTCGAAGAAATATTTCATTTTTCCAGTGCCGGCTCGAGCTTCTGAGTTTGAGATTTGAACGAAAGTTGCTAGCTGAGAGATAGACTTTTTCATTTCCGCAAAGTCCCCCCTGATCCAACGGATTTGTGATTCCAGGTCTTTCACCTACAAATTCATCTCCGGAGAGGGACTTTCCATCGCCATAGGGGAGCCTCTGCAGCCAAAATCACCCAGACTACCACGAATTGTTTGCTGAGGGGCACCTTTTCTAACTTCATGATGACCAGGAACCGAAATATGCCCAAGGAAAAAACCATAGTTTGCAGGAATTCCATTACCACGAATTCCATGTCCAAGATTGGGATCCAGAGGAGTCCAAACCCCTCGATTTCCAGAGTCCATGGAGTGGTTGAGACAGCCGGACTTAGAACCACTTCCCCTAGCAGCATCCACATATCCCGCCTCCTGAAAAATCTCAAACAGGAACCGTTTCTTTCCTCCATTGTCGACCCCCCAAGAGTGGCATGCTCGTTTTTCCTGCATTTCCTGCAGTGCAGAGCGATCGGGCATTGGTTACAGTCCCCCATTGAAACCAGAGACGAAATAAAGTCGAGATCTTTGCTGCATTGAATAACACAGGAAATAGCGCTAAGCGAAGGACAGAAGATATGAAGGCGTTGTAGTTCTTCGCCACCCTGCTTCAAATAGCCTTTCCTTACCTTGGGGGACGTCCTCATTAAGGCTCCACATGCGAGCCAGGTGGTGACAAGAAAGTATGGCCGCCAAAAATTCCGAAGGGATGAGAGACCAGCACCATGAGATCTCGAATGGATACGGGGATTTAATGCTTCTATTGTATGGGTAGAAGTGCAGCGGAGATGGAGGTGAGGGGGGAGCTTATGGCACCCAAAATTTGAGATTATTTTGACCATTAAATTGTGCATGCCCACAATCTAACCTTGGTCCTTTATTGGCCATAGTTTCGGCTCTCTTATTGCAATTTCTAAGGATATGATAGAGGGAGAGAGAATGGAAAGAATTGGCCAAGTAGTAGAAGTGTTGATGCATCTTTCAAACAGGCTTTCGACGTAGGCTGGAAATATCTCTGGCATCTTTGATCACTATCATAGAGTCCCCAAAAACCACTAGTTCATCAATATCTTTGCTCCTGGTCTATGCCAACTTGTGCAAGTAGTAGTTCAACACATTAACCATGCTTTCATTAA
This sequence comes from Larix kaempferi, assembly GCA_027924585.1. Classification (NCBI taxonomy): domain Eukaryota; kingdom Viridiplantae; phylum Streptophyta; class Pinopsida; order Pinales; family Pinaceae; genus Larix; species Larix kaempferi. The sequence goes on along the minus strand of BSBM01000598.1, from coordinate 13,743,186 downwards.
AGGCACATACTAACACACAAAGATCGATCCATATGTAACTACATTAACAATTCTATTTTATTGCTCAATCCAATTGCACCTATGCACACCCCTCATGTTTGAACTAATTCAAGTGATATGGTTAAACCTTCCATCCAAGCACACATATGAACTTCTCATATATCTAGGTTAATTTGATATAATATGTGATGCAATGCTTGTTAGAATTGACTATTCTAACCATTAAAAGGTTAAGTATGGAAGAAATCATCATCTCCTATTTTTTTTTTGTAGCCCTAAAGTCACAACACTTTGTAATGTAAATATCACTCCTTACTTTGCTTGGCTAGGTATGTTGTTGCTAAAAGGAAAAGATGCAAGACCCATTCAAATACAAGGGACTCATATTGAGGTCACTTGGTGTCTAGAAATAACATCTATATGTATGTGAGAACTTTTCCATAACATTCTTATTGAATACAAAATCATGTATGCAAAAATGTAATCAAAGACAAACTCATATAGACAAGTGCAGATCCATCTATTAATATGCAAAAATGATCCAATCATGTACACTTTTTGTAAAAATGGAACATCGTTCCCAGCATCTATATAATGGCAACTCATGCCCCGTACAAAAAAATGCAACTCGTTCCCTATACAAAATATGGCCCATGGTTCCCTATACAAAATATGGCAACTCGTGCCCAAAATGCCACATCGTGACTAGTGTACATAGGAGGGTCTCTCAATCCTCCTGCCCACCCTCAGAGCTCCCATGTGCATCTCCAAAATCGATCTTCCTCTTCTTCGTGCTAGAGGAAGCTGGGTCCTTCCGGCGTCTTGGACCACGGCCCCCTGAGTCCTGAAACGACAACAATAATATGTCAACTTTTCTTGGCAATTATACAAGTATAAAACATAATTTCAAAATAACAATAACTTTCAAATCTTAGAGAACTCAACGCATGCGAGACTGTAAGTCGTGAGGGGGTCTCCCTCCTCCGTGATCCTAGTCTCTCGGCAATGCCACCCTGCAACATTTAGAACAATCAGATAAATGATGAAACTAGATGCATATAATAATTTTCATTAAAATTGAACGAGATTTTCATAAACTAGTCAAATGCACTGTGAACACAATCGTTTGGTCTTCAGGGCTGGCGGATGGAGCAATCGGCTGGACATCCTGTTGATGTATATGTAACTTCGGAATGTATTTCATCAGTATATTATATGTATATTTATTGTACCCTTATAAGAGATGTGTTATTCCTCTATAAGGAAGTGTCGTCATGTGGATTGACAAGTGTCGCAAGTGTGTGTACTTGCCGATGGGTTATTAGACCACCTTATGGGGTCGGCCCTAATTAATATATAATATAATGTGGATGTACTCAAGTAGACAAGTCGGCCCCAGTAGGTCACTGGGCAAAAAGGTGAGTATAAATAGAGATAGGAGATCTCTATTTTACTCACTCGGAAAAAGCATCTATCTCTCTCTCGGGAAAGTGGCGCACTAGGGAAGAGGAGGAGGATCATCTGCTAGGAGACTATCTCTGTATTATTTGGTTGTATTTTGGTTGAGCCATTGCTCTCTCTATCTCTGAGGAAGTTTGTGGGGTTTTTCACCTTAGGGTTTTCCCCACGGAAACTCTGTGTCTCTTGTCTCTATGCTTTTGATTCTTGTGATGCTTGTGATGCTTGTCATATTATGATTGTCATGCATTGATATACTGTAGATGTTATTCTCTCAGCAAAGATCCTATAGTATTGTGATTTAATACTGAAAATTTAACATGGTATCAGAGCTTAACTGAGAAGAAGACATTTTGCAGTGACGGAAGCTTGTATTGCTTGTTTATTGGGTTTCTCTCCACAGATTTTGGAAATTCAGTATAGTAGATTGGATCTACTCATCAAGGCGCATCTTTCTGTCCAATCAGATTTCAGTTCCGAGCATTTTCAGTTTTGGCCCTAAAATTTAGGGTTTCCACAAAAATAGGAATTTCTAGAAACTGAAGGTACAGCTGGAAGCTCCTTGCAAAAATCGAAGGTTTGAGCTTTGGATCGAGATTTTTGGCTGGGTAGATCTCCGGGAAACTCAAACCCTAATTCAGGGCTCTCCCTAGTGACCCCGGGAAGACAAAAAGGCAATTTTAAAGGACAAGACTTTGCTGATCTCAAATTCTGAATGTACTAGGCTGATCAGCTCTCCAAGGCGCATCTTTCTATCCTTTCAGAATTTTGAAATTCACATTTTTAAATTTTAGGGTTTCTCTGACAAACCCTAATCCGGGTCCAGATCCAGTTTTCAGCACTTCAAGTGGTAAGTTCTAAATCTTTTCTATTTCCATTTGAAGTACTCTTAAAAGATGTCTCTTCACACCAAGCTTGAGGATAAGCTTGAAGGGGCTGATAACTTCCGAGCCTGGAAGTATAGGATTGGGCTAATCCTGGAAGAGAATGAGTTGGACTCATATGTGAAAGAAGACATCCCTATCCCAGAGGATGAAGAGGCCAAGGCATTGCACAAGAAGAACTTGGTCAAGGCAAAGAGAATCATTGCTGATTCTATCAAAGACCATCTCATACCCCATGTGTCTTCTCTCAAGACACCCAAAGAGATGTTTGAATCTTTGACCAAGCTATTTGAAGGAAAGAACATAAATCGGAAGATGACCCTGCGGAACCAATTGAAAGCAGTGAAGTTTCAGAATGGAGAAACCATTCAATCCTACTTTTCAAGGGTCTCTCAGATCAAGGAACAATTAGAAGCAGTAGATGAAATGGTGGAGAATGGTGAAGTGGTGATGACCACTCTAAATGGCCTACCCAGGTCATGGGATTCCTTTATTCAAGGAATTTGTGCAAGGAAGAAGTTGATCTCCTTCAGTAGACTTCGAGAAGAATGTTCTCAAGAAGAAGCTAGGCTTATAGCTCGTGAAGAAAAGATGGGAGGAGAAGATCAAGCTCTTGCAGCTCACACTAAAAGAAGTAAATCCAAGAAGGAATCATCTCATAATAGAAGATTCTCTCACCATCATCATTATCATAAAGATAAGAAAGAACTCAGATGCTTCACTTGCAATGAGAAGGGACACTTTGCTTCAGATTGTCCCAAGAAGAAGAAAGACAACAACAGCTTCAGTAAGAAGAAGAAGGGCAGCAAAAGAAGATTCCATGCTCATGCTGCCGAAGATGATGAACCCCCAAAGAAGAAGGCTAAGGCAGAAAGCAGTAGTGATGATGACTCATCAAGTGAAGAAGAATATGTTTTAATCTCTGCACTCACTGGTACCATCTCTCATGGATGTAATGATTGGTTGATTGATAGTGGGGCTTCCAAACACATGACTGGATTTAAATAATCCTTTGTGAACCTATCTGAACATGAGTCACCCCATAAGGTGAAACTTGGGGATGATTATCAATACCCAATCAAAGGAAGTGGTGAAGCTTCTTACAACCTAGATTCTGGAAAATCTCTGAAGATGAAGGAAGTCCTCTATGTACCTGGGCTCAAGAAGAACTTACTTTCCATCTCTGCTTTAGATGCAAAAGGTATGAGGGTTGCATTTGTTGATGGCCAAGTACTAATGTGGCCTAAGGGAAAGACCATGGATGATGCAGTAGTGATTGGAGAGCAAGAGGGAGGCTTGTATAAATTGAAGGGACAACCTGAACATGCCATGGTACATGAATCCATGGAGCCAAGTGAACTTTGGCACAGAAGACTTGCTCACATGCACTATAGGGCACTTCCAATTGCAAGCAAGGCAGTAGAAGTTCTTCCTGAAATCAAGACCAAACATGAAGGTGTTTGCAAAGGATGTGCAAAAGGAAAGAACACTAAGAAGGATTTCCCAAGCAGTGAAAGCAAGGCAAAAGACATTCTGGAAATCATCCACTCAGATGTATGTGGTCCTATGTCATCTAGCTCCCTGAGTGGGTATGTTTACTATGTATCATTTATTGATGACTTCTCTAGGAAGACTTGGGTATACTTCTTAAAGGGCAAAGATGAAGTGTTTGATAAATTCAAGGAATTCAAAAACTTGATGGAGAATCAAACTGACAAGAAAATCAAAACATTCAGATCTGACAATGGTGGAGAATTCACCTCAAATGACTTCAAGAAGCTTTGCAGTGATTCAGGGATTAAGAGGGAGTTGACTGCTCCATATAATCCCCAACAGAATGGAGTTGCAGAAAGGAAGAACAGAACTATCATGGAAGCAGCAAGAGCAATGTTGCATGACCAGGATCTTCCTATGCATCTTTGGGCAGAAGCAGCTAGAACAGCTGTATATGTGCAGAATAGAACACCCCACAAGATATTGGACAACAAGACACCAGAAGAAGTCTTTTCTGGTAAGAAACCTGAAGTCAGCCATCTCAGAATATTTGGTTGTCCAGTATACACTCATGTCCCAAAGGAGAAGAGGACTAAACTAGATCCTTCAGGAAAGAAGGGCATCTTCGTGGGTTATAGTGAAAGCTCGAAGGCTTACAGAATATATTTTCCAGGGTTCAAGAAGATTGATGTCAGCAGGGATGTAACATTTGATGAGAATTCAGCATTCATCAAATCAAGAAAGGCACCTATTGAAGTGTATGAAGAACCTAAGGAAACAAGATTTCAAGACACTACGATGACTGATGCAGTTCCAGAAATTGCTCGTGAGTTTGAAGATCCACAAGAACCTGTAGATCCACCCCGTGAGGATAACTCTCACAAGAGGAAACCTGTATGGGCTAGAGAGCTCATTCATGATGCAGAAAGATTTGGCATTCCAGAAGAAGAACACAGAGCAAAGAAGAGAACCAGATCACACACCAGTTATGTTGCTTTACTATGTGACATCATGAACAAAGAGCCTTCCAGTTATGAAGAGGCAGCAGAAAAGAAAGAATGGAAGGATGCTATGGTTGAGGAATACCAATCAATTATGAAAAATGATGTTTGGGATGTTGTCCCAAGGCCTAAAGGGAAGTCTGTTGTGACTTCCAAGTGGATCTACAAAATCAAGCATGCTGCAGATGGCAGTGTGGAAAAATATAAAGCAAGATTCGTAGCTCGTGGTTTCTCTCAGAAGGAAGGAATAGACTATGAAGAAACCTTTGCACCTGTAGCCAGATATACTTCCATCAGAACAGTACTTGCCCTGGCTGCAGCAATGAAATGGAAGATACACCAGATGGATGTCAAGACTGCTTTCCTGAACGGTGTAGTAGAAGAGGAAGTATATGTGGAACAGCCACTCGGCTTTGAAATACATGACAGGGAATCTTATGTATGCAGATTAAAGAAAGCCTTGTATGGCTTGAAGCAAGCTCCCAGAACCTGGTATGGTAGGATGGACAGTTTCCTATCTAGTTTGGGCTTTACCAAGAGTAAAGCGGATTCCAACCTTTACTACAAGGTTGAGGAAGGGAATCCTGTGATTCTACTTCTATACGTGGATGACCTATTTGTGACAGGAGATGACAGAATGATTGCAGATACCAAGAGGAAGCTTGCAGCTGAATTCGATATGAAAGATTTGGGAATGATGCACTATTTCCTAGGTATGGAGGTGTGGCAGAATGCAGGTGGGATCTTCCTTGGTCAAGGGAAGTACACAGTAGATATCCTGAAGAGATTTGGGATGATGGATTGCAAGGCCATGGCCACACCTATGGCATCGAATCTGAAGCTTCTTTGTGATGCTTCATCTGAGCCAGTTGATGTTTCTATGTATCGTCAGATGATTGGGTCCTTGATGTACCTGACGAACACGAGACCAGACATTTGCTTTGCTGTGAACACATTGAGCCAGTTTCTGACGGATCCGAGGAGTGTTCACCTAGTTGCTGTAAAGCATGTTCTGAGGTACCTGAAGGGTACAGTGGATTATGGGCTCAGATATGAGGCGAATCAAAAGTTCAACCTGCATGGTTATGTTGATTCAGATTGGGCTGGCAGTGCTGCAGATAGGAAGAGCACATCAGGGTGTTGCTTCAGTATGGGATCAGGTGTGATCTCTTGGTTTAGCAGGAAGCAGTCCTGCGTAGCACTGAGTACAGCTGAGGCAGAGTATGTTGCAGCCTGTTCAGCTAGTTGTGAGGCAGTATGGCTACGGAAGCTACTGTCTGAGTTATTTGATCTCCCGTTGGAGGCTACTGTTATCTTCTGTGATAACCAGAGTTGTGTGAAGCTGTCCGAGAACCCAGTGTTTCATGACAGGTCGAAACACATAGAGATCAAATATCACTATATCAGGGATATGGTGCAGAGAGGAGCTGTGAAGCTCCTGTATGTTGCGACGAACGAGCAGATTGCAGATGTGTTGACGAAGCCACTAGCCAGGGTGAAGTTCGAGTACTTCAGAGAGAGGCTTGGCGTTCTTCAGATCGAGGACACTTCGAGGAAGAAGTGATGGACACATTTGCTGAAGCCATTCCAAGCATGTTGGAAGGAGGATCCTTCACATGGCTGTGGATGTAAGCGCTGGATGATGAGCATCAGGATGATGTTCTAGTTTCTGCTGGATATGATCAGTTGGATCATTTTATGTATGTATGTATGCATCATGTTGGATGCTGGATATGATCAGTTGGATCATTTTATGTATGTATGTATGCATCATGTTGGATGCTGGATATGATCAGTTGGATCATTTTATGTATGTATGTACGCATCATGTTGGATGCTGGATATGATCAGTTGGATCATGTGTATGTATTGTTTATGCATCATGTTGGATGCTTGGACCATGTATCTGTATATGTATCAGGTGGATGCATTGTATGATCAGGTAGATCATGTATGGTGATATGTATCATGTATTTGTATTTGTATCAGGTGGATACATTGATGATCAGGAGGATCATGTATGATGATATGTATCAGGTAGATACTTGGTATGCATCAGGTAGATGCATTGATGATCAGGATGATCATAGATGACGAGCTTCAGGATGTTGCTCCAGATGACATGCAGCAGGATGTTGCAGTGATGATCAGGATGATCATAGATGACGAGCTTCAGGATGTTGCTCCAGATGACATGCAGCAGGACGTTGCAGTGATGATGATCAGGATGATCATGGATACATCAGGATGATGTATGATGAGTATCAGGATGATACTCTGTGGCCGTGGATCAGGTTGTGCAGATAAGCATGTAATTTGTGCCCTGGGAGATTTGCAGATGGTCTTGCGAGGTTTTGCCTATGGCATGTAATTTGTGCCCTGGGACATCTGGCAAATGCTCTTTCGAGGTTTTGCTTGGGAGGACATATAATTTGTGCCCTGGGAGATCTGCAGATAGTCTTTCGAGGTTTTGCCTATGGCATGTAATTTGTGCCCTGGGATATCTGGCAGATGCTCTTTCGAGGTTTTGTCCTATGGCATGTAATTTGTGCCCTGGGAGATCCGATAGGTTGAGCTGTGTGCTCGTAATCAGTCCTGGGATGCTCTTGCGAGGTTTTGCCATGACCACATGTAATTTGTGCCCTGGGAGATCCGATAGGTTGAGCTGTGTGCTCGTAATCAGTCCTGGGATGCTCTTGCGAGGTTTTGTGGTGACCACATATAATTTGTGCCCTGGGAGATCTGCAGATAGTCTTTCGAGGTTTTGCCTATGGCATGTAATTTGTGCCCTGGGACATCTGGCAGATGCTCTTTCGAGGTTTTGTGGTGAGGTCACATATAATTTGTGCCCTGGGAGATTTGCAGATGGTCTTTCGAGGTTTTGCCTATGGCATGTAATCTGTGCCCTGGGACATCTGGCAAATGCTCTTTCGAGGTTTTGTGACGCACGTAAAAGTCCTGAGGATTCCACAGTATGGCCAGTGATGACGAAGACCTGCAGGTGGTGGGCCTACATCCAGTATGAAAAAGGACTGGCTCTGTAGAACTTCCTATGACGAGTAGAGACAGAGATTGGATGAGATAGTAGCAGCAGTGACGATGATGATGACGATGCATCGATGACGATGATCCAGAGAAGAAGACTTGTCTAGCAGATCTGTGTCGAGAAATACCTTCCTTGTTAAGAGGGAGTGTTGATGTATATGTAACTTCGGAATGTATTTCATCAGTATATTATATGTATATTTATTGTACCCTTATAAGAGATGTGTTATTCCTCTATAAGGAAGTGTCGTCATGTGGATTGACAAGTGTCGCAAGTGTGTGTACTTGCCGATGGGTTATTAGACCACCTTATGGGGTCGGCCCTAATTAATATATAATATAATGTGGATGTACTCAAGTAGACAAGTCGGCCCCAGTAGGTCACTGGGCAAAAAGGTGAGTATAAATAGAGATAGGAGATCTCTATTTTACTCACTCGGAAAAAGCATCTATCTCTCTCTCGGGAAAGTGGCGCACTAGGGAAGAGGAGGAGGATCATCTGCTAGGAGACTATCTCTGTATTATTTGGTTGTATTTTGGTTGAGCCATTGCTCTCTCTATCTCTGAGGAAGTTTGTGGGGTTTTTCACCTTAGGGTTTTCCCCACGGAAACTCTGTGTCTCTTGTCTCTATGCTTTTGATTCTTGTGATGCTTGTGATGCTTGTCATATTATGATTGTCATGCATTGATATACTGTAGATGTTATTCTCTCAGCAAAGATCCTATAGTATTGTGATTTAATACTGAAAATTTAACACATCCTGCTCCAATTCTAGGGTGGACGGTATCGGGGAGGATGTATCCACATCGACGGTGGATACACCATTGGGGGGAACAGTGGAAGAAGGGGGGGTGGAAGAAGGAGGCATGGACTGGGATGGGCAAAGTGGACTAGCATGTCTAGGGCGATAAAGCCCAGTTGGCTGTAGTATGGATCGGGGCACCATGGAAGGGGAAGCGAGTGTGGTGGGGGAATGTGGGGGGGGGGCCGAGGTATGTGTTGAGTTGGAGGGATGGGTGACTATGGATGTGTGGTGTGTCGTGGTCGGATGGGGGAGGGTGGGAAGATGGGAAACTGATACGAAGGTGGTGGAAAGGTTGGGATGGGGTGATGGGACGTGGGATATGAAATGGAAGGGGGAGCTGGATGGAACTGTGGAATTGGATAGGAGGGGGGGGATGTATGGTAGGGGGTGTGGATGGATGCATGGAATGGGGCATGTATGCCAAGGGATGCAAATGGCATATAAGGTGGCTGAAAGGCCGGGGAGGGAGGAATAAGAGCACTGCCAGGCCGAGGTCCTCGCACCTACATACAAATTTATAACCTCATAGTTTAATATAGAAAAATATACACAGACAAGTCATCATATTTGAAATTAAATTTATGCTTTAATACACACGATACTTGCGCACGTGGAGAACTGTTGATCTCCGGTGGTGGTGGCTGGTCGCTGGAGCCTGCGGACACCTGTGCGAACACTACAATTTTTAGACTGAATTTATAAAAAAAATATGAACAATATCAAACACAATGCCAATGAGAATGACAATGATAGTACTTTAAAAAAATGACTGCAATTAATTTATATTCAAGTTAGATGATAGTGGTTTGATGGGCTTTGGATATTGTATAACGTTTATTGGTGTAGTCCATTTGTTCAAGACTTGGTAAAGAACATGGTTGTGGGGATCGAGTCCTTTGACCCACAATGGATTGGGCCCATGATGGGAACAAATGACCCATTATGTGGTAATTCATTGAAGATAATGTGGCAAAGAAGGTTTACAATTTATGCTTGAAGTGTTTGATGGGCAAAGTTGTCATTGATATTCAATATTCTGAAAGGATAGAAGGTGGCATGGCATGAAATTAAAATTAAATAAGGTGATAGGGCATAAAAGGTGACATGGCGAGCTTTTCCTTTTCTAGAGTCATCCCCATGAGTAGGTGAGATTTTCTTTTGGCCCTAGAGAGATGTGCAGTGCCTCATAAGCGAATGGAATTCATGTACATTTACAAATTTGAATTGGAAACCTATGTAATGTGTTTGGGTTCTTGATGAAGAGTTCCTAGGTTTTGATGTCTTCTTATAGATTTGTAGTTTCCTACAAGTTTGATTCACCCAATGGAAAAGTATTTGCATCCCTAGATTGAGGATTTTGAGTCCCTTTATTTCCTTAACATTTACATCATCAAATAAAATGGCATCTCATTGTTTCAATTTGCAAAGAGGTGCTAAATAGAAATTAAGTTAGTGTGCATGTTATTTAATACACTTTAGAGTGTTGATCGTTAGAAAAAGGAAGAAAGAGACATCTTTTCCATGATTAACTTACTTACAAGCTTGAATGTGCCATGTTCTTTTGCATTGAATGAGTAATTATGTGTTCTTGATTGAATAGCTATGTTGTCAGAATGATATCACTTGATTGAAATCATAGAAATCTTGAGTGAAATGAGTTAAATGAGTATTCTTGATGCCAAATGTTTTACAAATTTGTATTTGAATCAAGATAATAGCAAGGCCCCATAGACCATATTTGTAAGATTATCGCTCTTCCTTATGGGCCTTACATCATTTTCAAAAACTTTAGTGACAATACATGTGATAAGTTGTTTTACGTTGTTTATATGGCTTTCCTAATAGCATGTTCTAGGAGTAGTAGTATGATCACTTTTAGTCTCAAATATTAGAATAAATTGGAAATCTCATGATAATAAACTAGGGTAATAAGGACATGAGAAACATCAGGTTCTTGAATTTCTAGAAGCTTGGCCACTATGATTCTCTTTTTCCCGAGAGTTTTGCACAATGTAGTGAAAATTCATAGCAATAAATAGTTTTCCTATTGGTCTCGGTGGATGCAAAAGTGACAAGTACAACATCTCAGTGAAATCAATTGATGCAACAAAGTTAGCATAAGCATATAAGTGATTTGACCACCTTTACCATTAAAAGAACCTATTAGTAGAATATGGGGGAAAGTGATAATTACCATGGCAATATATTCTCAAAGTTTAAGCTTGAAGAACACATGGCATAAGGGCATGGCAGCAAAGGTTGATTTGGTGGACAAAGTGATGGGCATTGGTGCCATTGGCACACCTATTGAGCCAAGAGTCAAATGACCCATATTGTGGTCATTTGAAGATGATTTGGACAAGGAGAGTACATGGCAAAGATAACTTGGATGACATGGTGACAAATGGCAACGCAACAATAACACACATGGCATTGGTCAAGCACAAGAAGAGAAAGAAAGCATTGGATGGTAGTCTGAGGATGAAGGACACTACGGGCATCACCAAAACCCCAGCTGCAGGATCATCATTGGTCAAGTAAGAATGACAGATTTTGGAAATTTCTCTCCCATTTGTATAATCATTAGAGGTCTAGGATGCCTAAAGTGAACATGGACAAATGTTTCTAATTTTCTTAGGTTTTCATGTTTTATAAGGTTTCATTTTTGTTTGGTTGGATTATATGAATTTATAGCTCTCAAATAATTTAGACAATATGATAAACACTACCGTAAAATACGACGATAATATGGTAATTACTCAATGCTAATTAATTTGTAATTACTGAACACAAATTACTGGTAACAGGATCTAATTATTCAAAGAAAAGAAGTTACCTGTGTGTATGGTACCGCAATATCCTATGCTGCTACCATGGCTCCATTGAGGTCAAAGGAACCGACATCCTCCCATCTGGGGGATGGATACCTGGCCCCGAATAACTGTACATTAAAAAAAATAAAGTCAACAATGTGTAATTCAAAGTTAAATATATTAAACAATACGATATCAAATAAAATACAACAAATGCTTGAACATTAAATAAAACAATAGAACACCTGATCCATGAAGCTCCCTGTGGCATGCTGTTGCGTATCACCATGGAAAGAATGACCACAATGAGAAAAACGATGTGTCGTTGTCCCAGTAGAACTAGAAGGCCCCTCCTGGGTTCCACCTGTACCCGGCATGTCCCGGCCACCACCCATAGACCGTGCAGCTGTCTGTGTCTCATCGATGTCCTCCCAGCCTTGTGAAGACATGGCCACAAATGTCGTATGTCTAATAAAGTTATGTGTGGCATGTCTGATGGATTCATCGATCTCATCTATGTAAAATTAGTCACATCAGATCTAATGAACAAGTAAATCAATCACAATAGATGAAACTCAGAAAAATGGTGTAAAACTGTGCAAAACATGCATCAGTGCTCAATATCCCAATGAGGGTGAATAATTACAATACAATACAGTAACAATGACTAAGCAATTCAAATTGTCTAAGGAGGTCATTCAAATCACTGAATGGAGTAGCTTGACTCCAACTAGGAGTCCTCATCATCAATTGGTGGTGGTCATCAATGCACAAGAACCAGTCATCCAGGTGTCAATCTGAGTCTAACTGAGTGTAACAAGTGTAACTAAAGTGTGTAGAACTGATTAAGGGAAGGAGGCTCAGTGGAGGGCGCATGGGAGGCTAACTGAAGTTAGAAAAAGTCATCTAGTCAATCTGGAGGTCCAACGGAAGTGAAACAGTCAGTCGGGAGTGAAACTAGCCTCAAATCAGGGAGAATCGGAGCTAACTGAGTGTAACTGAAGTGGAACTGCAGTGGTAGGTGAAGAAGTGCGCCCTTCTCTGGCAGTAGGTGATAAGTGGGCGCCTTCCTGACTAGGAGGGCTAAAACTCTGAAGTAAGTGGCTCCTGGGTGCTAGAATAAGGTGGCTAAGGTGCTGGAGGCATCAACCTGGTGACTGGGATGCATGCAAACCCTAATTACATGCAATATCCTGAAAAAGATGATGTGGATATCCGAACACCCCCCCTCAAGCTAGACTATGATGTGCAAAAGAAAATAATGTGGGGCCCTAGTAACTAAGACCAAAGGTCACCCCAATACAATAATCCAAAAAATGCTGAAAATAAATTAAGTGAGGAAAGAGGGAAAACCCAGTGGGAAGAAAGCCCCCCCTCAAGCTAAAGCATAATAATGGATCAATCTGTCTCCACCATGATGGAACTCACCCCCAACAGTGAACGGAGGTAAGAGAAATTCTTCTCAGTGAAGCTCTTGGTGAAGATGTCTGCAATTTGCTCATCAGTAGGGCAATATTGCAGAATGATGGTGCGATCATGCACCAACTGTCGAATGTAATGCATATGAATCTCAATGTGTTTGGTCCTCTGCCGCTGAACTGGATATGTGGAGATCTTGATAGCACTTTGATTGTCACAAAATAGGACGGTCAAAGTAGTGCCACCAAAACCAAACTTGGAAAGAAGACCCTGCAACCAAACTGCCTGGATGCAGGCTTTGGCTGCCCCTCGATACTCTGCCTCTGCTGAAGAAAGTGCAATGGCTGCTTGCTTTTTGCTGGACCAGCAAATAGCACCATAACCAATCATGAAAACATAACCGGAAGTGGAATTCCAATCAATGCTATCACCTGCCCAATCTGAATCAGTAAAACCAATGAAATCAAGCTCAGAATCTACAGCATAATGTATGCCAAACTGTCTCGTACCTTGCACATAATGCAAGATCCGCTTGGCTGCTCGCCAATGAAGCTCATGTGGCTGCTGCATATACCTTGACATGGCACTCATGACATATGAAATATCAGGCCTTGAGTGTGTCAAATAAAGTAGTGAACCAATCAACTGTCGATACATACTGCAATCTGCAAGCGGTGTAGAATCTCCCTCCTCAAGACTGATTCCTGAGAGGAATGGGAATGGGGATGCCTTACATTCAGCCATATTAAACTTCAATAACAGGTCGGAAGCATATTTTTGCTGAGATATGGTCATCCCATCAGAATTTTGAGCTATCTCCAAGCCCAAAAAGTGACTCAGCAAGCCCAAATCGCTCATGTCAAAAGCTAGATTTAAGGCAGTTTTTAGCTTGTTTATTGAAGTAAGAGTGCTACCAGTAATGAGAAGATCATCAACATAAAGTACAATAACCAACAAATTACCTTTATCTCGCTGAAAATACACATTTGGATTAGATTTGCATCTTTGGAAATTCTGAGAAAGAAGGAAGGAGTCCATCTTTGCGTACCAAGCTCTTGGGGCCTGTTTTAACCCATACAAAGATTTCTTCAATCTGCAAACTAATGATGGATCCGATGTGTATCCCTTTGGATGCTACATATATACCTCTTCAGCAAGGTCTCCATGTAGAAATTCACTCTTCACATCCATGTGGTGCACTTCCCAGTGCTTGGATGCGGAAATAGCCAAAACAAGGTGGATGGAATCCATCTTTGCAACTAGTGCAAAGGTCTCAGTGTAGTCCACTCCTTGGACTTGGGAGAAAATTTTTGCCAACAACCTTGCTTTGTATTTTCTGATAGAGCCATCAACAGCAAATTTCATGCGGTAGACCCATTTACACTTCACTAATTTTCTTCCAGGCGGAAGAGAAACTAGCTCCCATGTGTTGTTCTTTTGAAGAGAACTGTACTCTTCATCCATGGCACTTTGCCATCTCGGATCTCGGTGGGAAGAATAGTATGACGTGGGATATGAACCAGCCATCAAATAAAAAATCTCAAGAATTAATGGATCAACAATAGAAAGAGCCATACCTTCTCTTTGAAAGTCTGCTCTTGTTCGTCTCGGATCAGTAGGATTTCCAAGGTTCGAACCAGCAGATTGAAGAGTGTTTTGGGCCCACTTTGGTAACTGAGGAGGATCATAATGGTTGGATTCCGAACCTGATATGTCATGATCATCATATGCTGCTACAATATCATAAATATCAGAACTCATACCTTCATTATCGCTGCACGGATCTTCTTCTGGTAAAGGCGGTGAATCGACAGTCTCTTCCTCGACTAGTTGCAATTCTTGAAGCGGTTCTTCAAATTGCACATTGCGCTCTATGAATATCTTTTTAGATCTGATATCCATGAGTTTATATGCTTTTGATTCTTCCCCATATCCTATCACTATGCACTCAATACTTTGTGTAACCAAAGCTCGTCTCTTCTTGGAAGGAATTCTAGCCCATGCAGTAGAGCCAAAAACTCTCAAATTTGACACATCTGGTTTGTGACCAAAGAATGCTTCGAAAGGAGTCATACCTTTCACGGATGAATGTGGAACACGGTTTTGTATGTATGCAGCAACATTGATTGATTCATCCCAAATATTTGTAGCCAAACCTTTTGATTCAATCATGCATGTAGCCATCTCTTTCAGTGACCGATTTTTCCTTTCCGCTACACCGTTCTGCTGGGGTGTGTAGGGAACTGTATGTTGGATTTGAATTCCGCTTTGGGCACAAAGTTGCAGCAACTCAGACTTGATATATTGTCCACCATTATCAGATCTAAGAGCTTTGATCTTGCTCTCAGTGGCGGTCTCAACAGAAGCCTTAAAATCCTTGAATTTTCCAAGCACTTCTGACTTGTTTTTGAGAAAGAATATCCATGTAAAGCGGGAAAAATCATCAATAAATATCAAAACATACCTTGAACCATTTAATGATGTATGGGGAAGCGGACCACTGATATCAGAATGTATCAACCCCAAAATTGTAGAAGCTCTGCTATCTTTTCCGCGGTCGAATCTGTGCTCGGGGTGCTTCCCAATAATGCAACCAATGCATATTCCCTTCGAGGAACGGAGTTGTGGAAGACCATCTACCATGGATTTGTTTGATAGCAGCAGAAAATACTTATAATTAAGATGTCCAAATCTTTCATGCCAAATCCTACTAACCTCATTAGCATGTGTGCGAAGAGCAGTGGGCTTTGCAAGCGGAATAAAGTGTGAAAACTCATAGCATTTTGCAGTGTGGTTTGCCTTTCCGACTGCAACAAGTCTTCCACTTTTGATATCAAAAATTTCAACTGTATTAGGGCTGAATGTAACTTGCTTCGGTTCACCAGTGTGTGTCATTTGATACACATAAAGAATATTTGAAGCCAAGGAAGGCACATAGAGAACATTCTGAAAGCTTCCATGATCTACATGAATCGTACCTTTGCCCTTTGAAGAAATTTTTGAGCCATCTCCCAAATGGATGGGGATGGAGCTGTTTGGATTGAATGAAGAAAAAGAATCAATATTTGCAGCCATATGATTCGATGCACCCGAATATATCAAGAGAGTAGTGGGCTTCGAAACAGTTGCCATGAGTGCTTGTCCTCTTTCATGATCATCATTCCTATCATTCTTCCTTGCACCGTCAGGAAGAGTTATGTTGTTCTTTTCCAAAAGGAGGGCTAGTTGATCTATAGTCTTCTTCATACATGAACTTTCGGGATGAAAGCCACGGTTGCAATAAGTACATTTAGATTTTTGGTTACCTTCTTTTCCCTTTTGCTTGAATTTCGAACTAGATGGTGCATCTGTTTGTTTTCCTTTCTCTCTTTGCTTGTGAGGCTCGAATTTGGGCTTCTCCTTCTTTTACTTTCCTTTACCATTCGAGATCTTGGGTCCTTGAACATATAGGGCTGAATATTTGGAGCTTATGGACCCCATTTGAATCAACTTGTCATGCTCTTTTGTGACGGAGTCAATGAAGGCATTCAAGGTAGGCATCTTCCAATTCGGGGTAGTTAGCTGACCGGAATTGAAAGTAGAGACAAATACCGAATAATCTTTCCCAAGCTTGCTGAGAATGGAGAGGATCAATTGTTTATCCTCTTTGATAACTCCACTGTTCTTCAACTGCAAGTTCAAGTTCTTGAATTTTGTGAAGAATTCATTAATGGTCTCGAAATTCTCAGGACTAAGGTAAATCAATTCATTCTCTAATTTAAAATCCCTAAGCTCGTCCTGCTTGCCAAATAGTGTTTCAAGTTGCTCCCATATAGCTTTCGGAGTCTTCAATCCGGTGAGATGGAAGTGAAGATCTTTGGAGATGGAGAGACAAAGAAGACCATAATCTTCATCAAGCTTGTTGTAGTGTTTGGTTCTATCTGACAAGTTGTTTGGCTCCAATTCAAGACCAAGAGTGACTCAGTAGTAACCTTTTGAATGTAATATGATCTCCATATCATCTTTCCAATCAAAAGAATTGAATGGGGTGAGGATAGGCTTTGAAGAAGAGTATTCCATTGCTAGGAGCGAGTGCACACTGATGTAGAGGATCTTGCAAGGGCAGAGTAGCGAATGCAAATGATGGAGACAATAACCTGCAAATCACAATAAAACCAAGAACAATGAGGTCAAACAATCCACCCTTTTAGAGTTGCATCACACCTGGGATTGGAGATCAAACAATGTTGAATGGGTCCAATGTATCAGATCCAGGAATTATGTGGAAACTCAAGCTTCTGGAGTGGTATTAGACGTATTTTCAAGCTTTGCATGCACAGGAGCGAATTCCCTTGAGATCTTTCATGCCAAAACTTTTTGCAATTTTTGAGCAATTCACTCAAATATTCTTGTAAAAACACCTGTAGA
Source organism: Larix kaempferi (assembly GCA_027924585.1). Classification (NCBI taxonomy): domain Eukaryota; kingdom Viridiplantae; phylum Streptophyta; class Pinopsida; order Pinales; family Pinaceae; genus Larix; species Larix kaempferi. Next base: position 13,725,859 of record BSBM01000598.1, on the reverse strand, counting down.
AAAGAGATCTTGTCCCTGCAATGGCTCTGATACCATGTAAAATTAGTCACAGTAGATCTAATGAACAAGTAAATCAATCACAATAGATGAAACTCAGAAAAATGGTGTAAAACTGTGCAAAACATGCATCAGTGCTCAATATCCCAATGAGGGTGAATAATTACAATACAATACAGTAACAATGACTGAGCAATTCGGATTGCCTAAGGAGGTCATTCGAATCACTGAATGGAGTATCTTGACTCCAACTAGGAGTCCTCATCATCAATCGGTGGTGGTCATCAATGGACAAGAACCAGTCATCCAAGTGTCAATCTGAATCTAACCGAGTGTAACAAGTGTAACTGAAGTGTGTAGCACTGATTAAGGGAAGGAGGTTCAGTGGAGGGCGCATGGGAGGCTAACTGAAGTCAGAACAAGTCATCTAGTCAATCTGGAGGTCCAACGGAAGTGAAACAGTCAGTCGGGAGTGAAACTAGCCTCAAATCAGGGAGAATCGGAGCTAACTGAGTGTAATTGAAGTGGAACTGCAGTGGTAGGTGAAGAAGTGCGCCCTTCTCTGGCAGTAGGTGAGAAGTGGGCACCTTCCTGACTAGGAGGGCTAAAAATCTGAAGTAAGTGGCTCCCGGGTGCTAGAATAAGGTGGCTAAGGTGCTGGAGGCATCAACCTGGTGACTGGGATGCATGCAAAGTGCATGCAAACCCTAGAATTTGCATGCAAACCCTAATTGCATGCAAGATCCTGAAAAAGATGATGTGGATATCCGAACAATCTAGGCCGCTACCAAACACGGGTGGCTGAGGAGGGGGGTTTGGCTCTCTCCTGGGTGCAGGAGGTCCTCTAAGTGGGTTGCGGTGCGCCTGAGGTCGATCTTGGGCAGATACAAGACCGACACCCTGAAACTCAGTGATGTCAAAATAGTTGACATGGTACCCTAGCTCAAACTCATCCCACAATTTCCGAAGGAAATACTGTGGGACCTCCAAATTGTTGCATGGGGGCCTGTCAAACACCATGAACCACCTATTTCTCCAGTTATCTCTCCATGGATGGTAAATACACCAGTCCATGCAAACCCGACTCCTCGTCACGGTTGGAGGCTGTCCTGTCGAGGGAACTATGAATTTTCTATACAAATGGGCTTTAGTGATGTTGAGGTCTTTTATCTTCTCTTTAGACAACCTAGTGGAGTAGTGTTCCCTCATTCGAGCCCTGTATTGGCTCAAGTTTGTTATCTCACTGTGTGCAATATTGATTATGTGATGTACCTGCAATAATTAATTAATGCAAATACACGAGATATCATAAATAATAGAACAGAATCGCTTTTATATTGATCACGGGCCACTTCGAGGGGGCAACCTCCTTTGAGCAAGCTCAATACAATTAACTTCATGGTGCCTTCAATGACCTCAACACACACTTATATACTAAGTCTATGCCCAATACTATGAGTCAAAACCATGGGACATATAATACTACAGGACGACTTACAAAGCATATGCGTCCAATACTATGGGTCAATACTATGTGCTAATATAAACTACGGATCAACAAATACTACGGGACGACTTACAAAGCATATGCGTCCAACAACAATATACTAACATAGTAAAGAGAAGGGTTGACATAGGTTCCTAACATCCCCTCTCCCTTAGAAAAAGCTTTGTCCTCAAAGCTTTGGTTGGAGAAATTGCTACAGAATCTGAAGGAGTGGTTCCCCGGTAGCATCCTCGGTTTGCATTTCGGGCCACTGACGCCTTTGGAGTGTCAAGTAGGATTGCTTAGAAGGCTGTAGATGAAGAAGAACCCTGTCAACTGCGTGGAAAATGCGCTCAGAACGGTGCTGATCGGCTTGTTGTTTCCGGTGAATTCTGGCCATGTGAAGATTGTCCTGCAGAATGAGAAGAATCTGATTGCGGTTTCGAAGAACTGAGTCAATTTCCTGAACTGGGGAGCTGCTAAGGGTGTATGGAAGAAGAATTGGCGGTGTTTGTCCATGTACTGCTTCATATGGTGTCCTTTGAGATGTGGTATTGTACCACCAGAGTGCTGCTAGGAAATCCAAAGAAATAGTTGGCCAAAGCTGTGTAGGGATGGGCAAGGGTTTGATCAATCCCGAAAGGAGTGTTGGTTCCCCCTTGTTGACTTGGAAAGTATCATCGTTAGCCACCATCTGTTGAATTGTCATTTTTAGTCCCGGCCAAAAGAAGTTACATTGTTCCTAGTCATACATTTTGCAGAACCCAGAGTGCCCTGTTGATGAAGAAGCATGGAGTTCATAGAAGAGATAGCCCTGTTGAACATATTGCAACCAATTTGGAACAAGCAGAGAAAGAGATGAAAGAGAAACTGGGTCATCAATTGTGCGAGAAGGAGCATCTTCCACCATATTGTCCTTACCCTTCTTCTAAGTGATCACATAGGGATAACCCATGAGTTGGATAACCCATTGCAGGTGTGTTGGGGAGGATACCCATTGTTCCAGAAAATTTTTTAGACTCGGGAGATCAGTCTTGATGCAGAAATAATTGCCTAATAGGTATGGCTGCCACTTCTGTACTGCATGCAAAATAGCCATCATTTCCTGCTTAGAGGTAGATGTGGATACATTCTTACCGGAAAGGTCTCTTGAAGGCAGCAAGCTCATTGGTTCAACAAAGATACCTGCATATCTATCCAAGGGAGTAGTGGAGACTGTTGATGGGTGCATCTGAATGGAATTAAGCTGAGCGATGACACCATGTGAATTCTTCTTAAGGATTTTTTCCAGGCGATGTGAACTGATGATGCAGAGAGACCCTGGTTGTAAGCCCCTAAATTTTTGTTGTGCCCCATTGACTTTAAACTGCATCCAAAGTTCAACAAAATCCCATAAGATGGGGCCAAGTGTGCGTAACCATTGAACGCCCAAAACCACATCACATCTTCCTAAGGGCAAGGCAAACATGTTAGAGCGTAGGTTATAATCTTCCATAGAGATACGCACATTGTGACACTGCCCCTTGCAAGGTAAGGTACCCCCATTGGCAACCATGACTTCAAAGTTGGAGCAAGGATGGACAAAACAATCAGCCTGTTTGGCAATGGGAGGGTCAATGAAGTTATGAGTGCTACCAGAATCAATGAGTATGGTAAGAGGGAGCTTCTTGAAGTATCCCCTAACCCGCATTATTTGTGGGGTGGTGACGCCGGTTACAGCATGGAGAGAGATCTCGGGTGGGTCGTCCTGAGGTGGGGTGTCAACAGGCGGGTGTTGCATGTCGACCGGATCATCTACTGTATCTGTAGCTTCTTCACCAAGTTCTAAGGCAGGCGGAGAATCCACATCCAAGAGATAGATTTTTTGTTGAACACATCTATGTCCCCGAGTGAATTTCTCATCACAATTATAGCAAAGCCCTTTTTCTCGGCATGCCTGCATTTCTATTTCAGACAAATGCTTGATAGGAGTTGGTTGAGGAGCAGGCGTGATGGGAGGTCGTTGGGAACCCATATTTCTGAAGGGAACAAAGGTGGGTTTGGAGCGTTGTTGAGCTGCGATCTTGTCCTCGGCCAACTTAGCCAACCCTAGGACTTCCATCATTGTGTTGGGACAAAACATTTTGACCTTTGAGCGGATTTCATCCTTGAGACCACTGATAAAACAACTCCTGTAGAATTCATCAGACAATCCTTCTGTGTGATTGGCTAGTTTCTCAAATTCCATCTGATACTCTCTCACCGTGCCAGTTTGGTGAAGTTTAGTGAGTGCTCCTATGAAGTCGTCAAAATCACTAGGACCAAATCGTGGAAAAATGAGTTGGCAAAAATCTGTCCAGTTTGGCTCGGGATGAGCTTTGATGTACCAACGGTACCATTGAAGGGCTTCCTATTCCAAATGAAAGGATGCAAGTGGAACTTTCTGAACATCAAAAGTATTATGCAGACTGAAATATTGTTCTTCTCGGTATATCCATCCAGTCGGATCAGTACCATTGAAGCGAGGAAAATCAAGCTTCGGCCCACAAAAATTGCTAGAAGCAGAGAACCCGGTGGTTGCAAAAGATTCTGGCTGTCTGGTATTGTTCATGGCTGAATGCTGCAGATGGAGGCTGAGAAATTTTTCATCCAGATCTTGGAGTTTGGTTTGGATGGCTGCCAGTGCTTCCTCCATGGTGTGTGCTCCTGCACAGGTGGCAACCATAACCAGGTTTTTTTTTTGGTTGACTGGGTAGGAAAACAAAAACAGGAACTACTTCAGTAAAGGAAAAGTTGGATTTGGGAAAAAATCAGAAGGATAATTGGGGTTTGACTAGGTTTTGGACACTATTGGATAGACAGGGAAGCAAAAATGAGGATTTCAGAAGCGGGATGAAAGAATGGAAAAATTTGGCAGAGGGGAACAAAGAAGCAGAATTCAGAAAGGAACTCTGTGGTAAAATTTGAAGGTGATTGGGTGAAATCTGAGGAAGTTATGGCAAACCCTAAAAATAAGCAAATGTGAGATTTCGATTGTAGGAAGGGGAATTGAGGATAGGGTCCTCAGGAATGAAATATGCAGAATGGAATGACAGGGGTTCCCTGAAAATTTCAAGGGAAACAGAGGTAAAACAAGGGAGATATGGAGGAAAAACAGAATTTTTTTTATTTTTTTTTTCAGACTGGAACGGCTACGGCTCGGTTTTTTTTTTTTTTTCCCAGACTGGAGCGGCTACGGCTCAGTTTTTATTTTTTATTTTTTTATTTTACAGACTGGAGCGGCTACGGCTCAGAAGGAATCTGGAACAACGCCGAACGGCTGGATCTGGAACGGCTTGCAAAATGGATCTGAAACGGTGCAGCAGTGATCGACAATAGTTCAGCTGAAAGTAGATATGGACCCCAGGTATGTGCGGCTTCCTAAGAGTTCAGGGTTTTCACTCGGCCACCAATGCTGTCTGACGGCTTGCGTATTGGGGCAGTACCCCTCACTCCATGGCTCAGGTAAAACTGATAACCGCTTTGCCACAAATGACAGCTCTTGGTTTACCTCACGGGTGGGAACTAGTTAATCAAGTAGGGGTCGTTTCCCTTTTCGCTGGCAGGTCCTCTCAATGGTCCAGCTGCTTCGGGTTTCTTGTGGTACTCCTCACAATGCGTTTTAGGGCTTATGCCCAAGTACTTCCCACAGTTAAGCGGATAGGGATTATTCCCAAATCCGAACCTGCAACAGAAAAAATTTGGGCAGAAATTCCACCCAATGTTCAAAAACCGGATCTATATTGCTCAGAATCGCTAGTATAGCATGTTTCCGGAACTGGAACAACCACTCTGCTTCTACCCCTAAAAGCGGAATAGAAATCTGGGCACTCGGTCAAAATATTTTCTCGCCGCAATTTCCGCGGCCGTCACCGAAATTCTGAAAAATTGTTGATTTTAAATCCGCGATATCTCCACTTTTAGAACTCCAAATGAGATGATTTTTTTTTTTAAACTGCATATTTTTTAAAGAGGAATTCAGATATGCAATCGAATTCTTCTGATTTTGTGCAGAAAGTTTCAGAAATTGATATGAAATCTGCCACCCAAAAAAAGAAAAAAAATTTGCCACTTGTGCCAAGGAAAGTGCTCTGATACCAGATGTGATGTACCTGCAATAATTAATTAATGCAAATACACGAGATATCAGAAATAATAGAACAGAATCACTTTTATATTGACCACGGGCCACTTCGAGGGAGCAACCTCCTTTGAGCAAGCTCAATACAATTAACTTCACGGTGCCTTCAATGACCTCAACACACACTTATATACTAAGTCTATGCCCAATACTATGAGTCAAAACCAGGGGACATATAATACTACAGGACGACTTACAAAGCATATGCGTCCAATACTATGGGTCAATACTATGGGCTAATATAAACTACGGATCAACAAATACTACGGGACGACTTACAAAGCATATGCGTCCAACAACAATATACTAACATAGTAAAGAGAAGGGTTGACATAGGTTCCTAACAGATTAATTCAATAATGTTTTGCAATGATGAAGCCAAGGAAACCCGAGAGGGTTCCTTGGTGCTGTTCAATTCATTACTTAGTGCCCTCAATTGATTTAAATCTTGGTGTAATTGATCTTCGGGGTTTTCATTCGGTTCATTGTCGGTTCCCATGTTGTATTCTGAAGGTCGGGTTTCATTGGTTTCATCAGATGGTTCAGGTGTGTTTGTCATCTTGTTAGGTGTAGATGGCCTGCAATGATTTTTTTTTTGTTTTTAAATAGATTGTAATTTTTTTTTAAAATTCAAATTCAAATGGAAAACAAAAATAACAACAAATGGATGCTTTGTTGAGCACCTACCTAGAGAAATGGTTGGCACTGTGGTGTACGGGCGATTTGGAGGCGTTGAGGAGAAGTCAGGTGCTCCGATACGCATTTGTGGGGTCACTGTTTCCCCAATATGCGCTCGCGGGTTTGTTGAAAATGACAAACCCATGAGCTCTATTTTTTTTCTAAAAAACACAGGGGGGCACACGCGTCAATGACGCGTGCGTGCCAGTTTGTGCGTATGCGTCAATAACACGTGCGCGCACCTTTTGTCCACGTAGGATCAACCACATGGACGTTTGGCATTGCCAAAGCAGCGACGTGTGCACGCATTTGCATGCCCGTGCGCGTCGCTTTTTTTTTCCGCTCACGCACTGTCGTTGCGGCCTTTCTGGGTACCAGCTTCGTGCGGGTACCCTTAACATTAATGAATTTATGTCGCATTGTGTTATGAACATAAACATCACAATGCAACATAACCCTTGATGAATGTTCCTCAAGTATTTATGTTGCACTGCAGAGTTGAATTATGTTGTCTTAATACATTCCTAAATGGTTGTGTCACATGCTACATTCATTAATGGTTATGTTGCATTGTGACGTTGCATAAAACCCTTGCAAAATGTCACAATGTAATAACCATGGAGGAATGTCACAATTAAACAAAACCCTTAATAAATGTCATCTTCAGGAGACATCATTGCAATCTTACATAAGCCTTGGTGAATATTATAATGTGTGAAGAACCTGCAATAATTAATTAATGAAAACACACGAAATATCAGAAATAACAAAACTCGGAATCACTTGTATATTGATCGCAGACCACTTCGAGGGGGAAACCTCCTTTGAGCAAGCTCAATACAAATAACTTCTCGGTGCTTTCATTGGTCTCAACACAAACTTATATACTAAGTCTAGGCACCAATAACATGGGTCAATACAAACCATGGGCCAATACAAAATATGGATCAACAATTACTACGGGACGACTTACAAAGCATATGCGTCCAACAACAATAATACAAACTATGGATCAACAAATACTACGGGGCGACTTACAAAGCATATGCGTCCAACAACAATATACTAACAAAGTAAATAGAAGGGTTGACATGAGTTCCTAACATCCCCTCTCCCTTAGAAAAAGATTTGTCCTCAAAGCTTTAGATGTGGAAATTGATGCAGAATCTGAAGGACTAGTTCCCCTGTAGCATCCTTGGGTTGCATTCCGGCCCACTGATGCCTTTTGAGTTTCAGAGAGGATTGCTTGAAAGGTTGTAGATGAAGAAGGACCATATCAGCTGCGTGAAAAGAGCGCCCAGAACGGTGTTGATCGGCATGTTGTTTCAGTCGAATTCTTGCCATGTGAAGATTGTCCTGCAGAATGAGAAGAATCTGATCGCGGTTTCGAAGAACCGAGTCAATTGCCTGAAATGGGGAACTGCGGAGGGTGTATGGAAGAAGAACTGGCGGTTCCTGTCCATAGACTGGTTCATATGGTGTCCTTTTATATGTGGTATTGTACCACTGGATCGCTTCTAGGAAATCCATAGAAATAGTTGTCCAAATCTGTGTAGGGATGGGCAAGGGTTCGAGCAGGCCCGAAAGGAATGTCGTTTCACCCGTGTTGACTTGGAAAGTATCACAGTCAACCACCATCTGTTGAATTTTCATTTTCAGTCCATGAAAAAAGAAGTTACATTGTTCTCGGTCATACATTTTGAGGAACCCAGAGTGCCCTGCTGATGAAGAAGCATCGAGTTCATAGAGGAGATAGCCCTATTGAACAGATTGCAACCAATTTGGAACAAGCAGAGAAATATCTATAAGAGAAACCGGGTCATCAAATGCGTGAGAAGGAGCATTTGCCACCATATTGTCCTTACCCTTCTTGTAAGTGATCGCATAGGCATAACCCATGAGTTGGATAACCCATTTTAGGTGTGCTGGGGAGGAGACCCATTGTTCCAGGAAATTTTTCAGACTCTGAAGATCAGTCTTGATGCAGAAATAATTTTCGAATAGGTATGGCAGCCACTTCTGTACTACATGAAAAATATCCATCATTTCCTGCTGAGATGTAGATGTGGCTAAATTCTTACTGGAAAGGTCTCTTGAAGGCGACAAGCCCACTGGTTCAACAAAGACACCTGCATATCTATCCAAGGAAGTAGGGGAGACCGTTGATGGGTGCATCTGAATGGAATGGAGTTGAGCGATGACACCATGTGAATTCTTCTTAAGGATATTTTCCAAGTGATGTGAACTGATGACGTGGACAGACCCTTGTTGCAAGCCCTTAAATTTGTGTTGTTTCCCATTGACTGAAAACTGCATCCAAAGTTCAGCAAAATCCCATAAGATGGGGCCAAGTGTACGTAAGCATTGAACGCCCAAAACCACATCACATCCACGTAGGGACAAGGAAAACATGTCAGAGTGCAGGTTATAATCTTCCAGAGAGATACGCACATTGTGACACTTCCCCTTGCAAGGTAAGGTGCCCCCATTGGCAACCATGACTTCAAAGTTGGAGCAAGGATGGACAAAACAATCAGCCTGTTTGGCGATCCGAGGGTCAATGAAGTTATGAGTGCTACCAGAATCGATGAGTATTGTAAGAGGAAGCTTCTTGAAGTAACCCCTGACCCGCATTGTTTGGGGGGTGGTGACGCCGGAAAAAGCATGGAGAGATATCTCTGGTTGTTCATCCTGAGATGCGGGGTCAATAGGCGACTCCTGAATGTCAACCTGATCATCCATTGTATCTGGAGCTTCTTCACCAATTTTAGAGGCAAGCGGAGAATCCATATTCAAGAGATAGGGCTTTTGCTGAGCACGTCTATGTCCCCGAGTGAATTTCTCATCACAATTATAACAAAGCCCTTTTTCTCTACGCTCCTGCATCTTTGTTTTAGACAAATGCTTGATAGGAGTTGGTCGAGGAGCTGGTGGGATGGGAGGTCGTTGAGAACTCATATTTCGGAAGGAAACAAAAGGGGGTTTGGAGCGTTGTTGGGCTACAATCTTGTCTTCTACCAACTTAGCCAACCCTAGGACTTCCATCATTGTGTTGGGACAGAACATTTTAACCTCTGACTGGATTTCATCCTTAAGACCACTAATAAAACAACACCTGTAGAATTCATCAGACAATCCTTTTGTGTGATTTGCTAGTTTCTCAAATTCTGTCTGAGACTCTCTCACAGTGCCAATTTGATGAAGTTTAGTGAGTGCTCTGGTGAAGTCATCAAAAGCACTAGGACCAAATCGTTGCAAAAGGAGTTGGCAAAAATATGTCCATTTTGGCTCATCATGAGCCTTGATGTACCAATGGTACCATTGAAGGGCTTCCTGTTCCAAATGAAAGGATGCTAGTGGAACTTTTTGGACATCAAAAGTATTATGCATACTAAAATACTGTTCTGCACGATAGATCCATCTAGTCGGATTAGTACCATTGAAGCGAGGAAATTCAAGCTTCGGGCAACAGAAATTGCTAGAAGAAGAGAACCCATTGGCTGCAAAACATTCTTGTTGTCGGTTATTGTTCATGGCTGAATGCTGAAGATGGAGGCTGAGAAATTTTTCATCCAGATCTTGGAGTTTGGTTTGGATGGCTACAAGTGCTTCCTCCATGGTTTTTGCTCCTGCACGGCTAACAACCATAACCAGGAGTTTTTTTTTTGGGGGGGGGGGGAATGGATAGAAAAACACAAATGAAAGCTTATTTAGTAAAGGGAAATTTGGATTTGGGAAAAACTCGGATGGGTAATTGGGGTTTGACTGGGTTTTGGACACTTTCTGATGGAGAGGGAAGCAAAAAATGGGGATTTCAGAAGTGGGGTGAAAGAATGAGAAAATTTTCAAAGAGGGACAAAGAAGCAGAAATAGGGAATGAAAATTTGCAGGTGAGTGGATGAAAATTGAAGAAGTTATGGAAAACCCTAAAAATAGACAAATGTGAGATTTCTGGCTTTGGGAAGTAGAATTTGGGATAGGGTCCTCAGGAATGAAATATGCAGAATGGGATTGCAGGGGTGTCAAGGAAGTTTCAAGGGAAACAAAGTTAAAAGAAGGGATATATGGCAGAAAAACAGATTTTATTTCTTTATTTTTATTTTTTTTTCTTCAGAATGGATCTACTAGGGCGCATAAGAGATCAGAAACAGATGGAACTGCAACAACGCGGAAGTGATCGACAACAGATGGATCTGAAACAACGCCAAATGGATCTAAAATGGCTGGATCTGGAATGGCTTTCAAAATAGATATGAAATGGCGCGGAAGTGATCGATAACAGTTCAGCTAAAAATAGATATGGACCCCAAGTATGTTCGGCTTCCTAACAGTTCAGGAGTTTTACTCGGCCACCAATGCTCTCTGACGGCTTGTGTATTGGGGCAGTACCCCTCAGTCCACGGCTCAGGTAAAACTGATAACCGTTTTGCCACAAACAATAGCTCTTGGTTTACCTCATGGGTGGGAACTAGTCAATCAGGTAGGGGTCGTTGCCCTTTTCGCTAGCAGGTTCTCTTAATGGGCCAGCTAATTTGGGGTTCCTGTGGTACTCCTCACAATGATTTTTAGGGCTTATTCCCAAGTACTTCCCACAGTTAAGCAGATAGGGATTATTCCCAGATCCAAACTTGCAACAGATGCGAGAAAAAAAATTGGCAGAAATTTCACCGAACGAGCCCAAGAAAGTGCTCTGATACCAGATGTGAAGAACCTGCAATAATTAATTAATTAAAACACATGAAATAACAGAAATAATAGAACTCAGAATCACTTTTATATTGATCTCAGACCACTTCGAGGGGGCAACCTCCTTTGAGAAAGCTCAATACAAATAACTTCACGGTACCTTCATTGGTCTCAACACAAACTTATATACTAAGTCTAGGCGCCAATACCATGGGTCAATACAAACCATGGGACATTACATAATATGGATCAACAATTACTACGGGACGACTTACAAAGCATATGCGTCCAGCAACAATAATACAAACTATGGATCAACAAATACTACGGGATGACTTACAAAGCATATGCGTCCAACAACAATATACTAACAAAGTAAATAGAAGGGTTGACATGGGTTCCTAACATAATGTGACATAAACCTTAAACAACATTTAACATTAATGAAATTATGTCACATTACATTGTCGACATAAACATCGTAATACAACATAACCCTTGATGAATGTCACAATGTGACAAAAATCTTCATGAATGCCATATTTAGGAGACGTCATCGCATTGTGACATACCCTGATGAATGTCAGAATGTGACATAAACCTTAACGAACGACAACATTTAACATTAATGAATTTATGTCACATTTCATTGTCGACATAAACATCGCATTGCGACATAACCCTTGATGAATGTCAAAATGTGAAAAAACCTTCATGAATGTCATATTCAGGAGACATCACCGCAATGTGACATAACCCTTGATGAATCTCACAATGGGACATAACCCTTGGATTGTGACATATATTAAGGATAGATAGGGATATTAAAAAATAGTGTAATTTAATTAAAAATACATTGCATACTCTTGAATTATGTTGGCTTAATACATTCCTAGATGGTTTTGTTACATTGCTACATTGGTCAAGGTTTGTGTTGCATTGTGTCTTGGTCAATGTCACAAAACTCTAAATTAAATTCAATGACCTTCACAATGTGACAAAACTCTAAATTAAATTCAATGACCAAACAATGTGACATTCCTCCATGAATGTCACATATGACATAACCATGGAGGAACGTTTTAGTCAAACATAACACTTGATGAATGCTGCAATATGACAAAACTCTTGCAAATCCATTGAGGAACATTAAAAACATGAATTTCATATTGTGACGTAAATGTGGAAGAATATCACAATCCAACATAAAACTTGGTAAACGTCACAATGCGATAAATCCCTTACAAAACATTGCAATTCCATATAACCCTTGTTGAACATCATAACATGAAAAATTCATTGAGGAACTTAGCCAGAATGTGACATTACAATTTATAAATGTACCAAGGAAAAATAAGTAAAACATTATTAGAATGAACATGAGTGAAATATAAAACCCTTGCAAAATGTCATAGTGCAACATTCCTCAACATCAATTGTTTTGTCGCATGATTTATGTTTAATACTTTTGTTCCTTATTTGGTTGGAAGCGTTAAAGCCATTTGATAAAATCAAGGACTTGGGTTCCTGCAAATTCTTCTTGTGTATTAAGGCTACAACAAATGAGAGTTGTAGATCAAGCTTTGAGGTCGGAGAAATGGCTACTTTATCTTCATGTGGAAGAGAGGTTCAAAACATTTCAATCACAATAGATCGGTGGTACAACAAGCTTAGGGATTCCTTTCAATTATCCTCTAATTTCTTTATGAAGTAGATCATTTTTTGTTATTTAAAATAATGGAAAGGAAATGGTTAATTGAATCATTTTGGTTTTACAGAGTTACAAATATCATCAATTGTTATTATTATTTTAAAATTAGTGTAATATTTGAAGATGTTGGATCCATTTTTATATTAAAATTAATCATTTTAACAATTCACAACTGCAATTTCAAAATAAAGAGTTTTTTTTTTAACTAGGATAATTACCATTGTACCTCTATGTTGGGGTGTTTTGAACTCATGATCTCTATTACAACATATCATCATATTTTCAAGCAAATCGTCAATAGAGCTACACCCATATGGGATCCAAAACAGAGAGTATTATTAAGTATATGTAAAGTTGAATTTTTTAATTTAATGTTTTGTTACATAGCTTTTTTGTTCTTCCTCTTCATTTTCCCGATACAATATAAAGTGTAATGAATATATTTTTATTTAAAATATAATACACATAATTGTGTTAGTTAAAAACCTTACTATAGAAAAAAGTGATCCATAAACAATACACATTGTATCCAAGACATTATTTATGTTGTCTCTCAACAACATTTTTACTGGCTCCACTACATAATTTATTTCTTGAAGCTTTATCTGCCATGAAAAAACATTGATATGATCAATATAAAGGTTTTATGTTGTACCATTAATTATAAAATGGGGGAAGTAAAAAAAATACAACTAATTACAAATTATATAAATAACTTTCCATATTACAACATATGCTCACAACCTTATTTAACTCAATATGTATGTTAGAACATATGCTCATAAACATTGAGATAACTCCTAGTGTTTTTTTTTGGATATATCTAAAAGCATGTTTTTGGATATCATCTCATTTATCCTTTGGAATTTTCATAATCTTCATGAAATATATATATATATATTCAAGTAAATATAGTAAAATATTAATTTTGTATTTTTAGGATTCCTTCCCCTCCCTACCCAACATAGAATAAATGTGAAATAGAGTTTTTGAAACATGTTTGGGTGAATCTATGAAAATGGTAAAACTTTTCAATGAAATGTGGTGAATTTTGAAATTTTGTAAGGAATTGTGTTGTCTTTCTAAGTGTATTTTTTTGAAAAATATTAGTATCATTCAATGTGTTAAATTTGTCTTTAGTTAAGAACGTCGAATAGAGTGTGAATTGGTGTACCATGATAGTGGAATTGTTTTTAAATGAATCAATTTATTTTTATCATTTTAATATTTATTTGTTAAATTTTTAATTGGATCAATAGAAGTGAGGTGCTCTGAGCCAAGTATAGTTAAAAAAATTCATGTCAACTCATAAATCATAAAATAAAAAGTTAAAACAAGCATAGATTTATCTTAAACCTGAATCTATTAAAGAGTGAGAGGAATGCGTAATTTATTCTATCCTAAATTGTTTACACATTAATAAAAAAAATACATGGATTTATGCTAATATTTAAAAAACCAATTTTAATATCACAAAGAAGCTGCTGGCACAATGATTATGCAAGTTTGTAGGCAATGCAAGAATTATGTGGAGTGATTAACGAGAGTTGTTAGCAAGAGTTGGAAGGAAACTAGCCATAACTAGAGGTCAATTGTATCTAAAATTTAGAACACCGTGCTAACTGGCCAGCACGGTAAACCATATTGTCCCTGCTTGTGGATAAGGATATAAAACTACTATATGCCTTGTTGGAGACCCCAGTCAATTTGGTCTTTTAGTTAGAGAGGCTTGGAGTTCTTCCATTGGAATTCTCAATAGGTGGACCTTTTACCTGTATTTAGTCATAAATCCACTACTCTATTTACAATTCGTTTCACTGAATTTCTCACAAAGTGGAGCCTTTGTCCTTAATTCACTGTTATATTTGATGGATAATAATGAATAGGAAATAGAAAATTTCAGGGTTAACAATTTAACCAAATTTTATTTACACAAAATTTAAAAACTTTAACATTAAGTTAACAAAAACTAAACGAATAGCCCCGATTAAATCAATAAAAACCAAATTAGGTAAAACAAACGCGTAACCCTAATTAGGGTAAAAATTTTCTTGTTTCTATATAATAATGGAGAATACCAATATGACTTCTCATCAACTTCTCTAAAAAATAATTTCTATCGTTACTGATTATTTTTCACATGGAGAAAAACCCTAAGACACTGGGGAGCAGACCGAATCCAAGTGTTGTTCAAAGGCCACCTCGCAATTTCAATCTCAAACAACAACAAGATGAAGATCATGATAAAATCTTAAGGAGATCCTGGAGCTTTTGTGGGCGGCCTTCTCAAACCCAAAAGACCTGGGAGGCATCTTCTTCATTTTTCAAGTTGAAAACAAATATGATGATGAGAAGGCCGCAGAGTCATCCAGAGCTTCGAAATGAGGATGATTCGAGCAAACGCCCAGTTTTTAACACAAAGATCAAACATCCAAAGGAAGCATTAAGCGCTAATAAGTTGCTGGTGAATGTAACCACTGCCTAGAGCATTGGTCCCCTGCATCTATTACTCTCTACATACGCCACTGTGGAGGATGTGATTAAAGCTACCCTCTTCCTGTACACTAAGGAAGGGCGCAAGCCACTTCTCAGCAACGATCCTGCTTCCTTTGGTCTCCATTATTCACAATTCAGCATCCACTGTAAGTATTTTCATATGTTTTTCTCTTTTGGATTATTACATGGTTCATTTTATATTCTGGTTTTTTGTGAAAATTAACCAGCCTGCTACAAAGCAATATTTGGTGTTCCAAGCTCATTGTTTATCTTACATCTCAAAGTGTTGACATCCAATGAATAAACAATGAGAACAGTAAGTAATGAACCTAAAATAGCAATCATTATTCTGCTACAAACCTTGTTTTAAATGGGATGTTTGATTTATTCTATTCTATTTCTTGACGACATTGCATTGCATTGACGACATAAACATCGCAATGTGACATAACCCTTAATGAATGTCACAATGTGACAAAACCCTTCTTGAATGTCATATTGAGACATCATCGCAATGTGACATAACCCTTAATAGAACTTATGTTGCATTGCATTGACGACATAAACATCTCAATGTGACATAACCCTGAACGAATGTCACAATGTGACAAAACGCTTCATGAATGTCATCTTGAGGAGACATCATTGCAATGTGACATAACACTTGATGAATGCCACAATGTCGTATAACCCTTAATGAACGATGGCATTTAATATTAATGAATTTATGCCGCATTGCGTTATCGACATAAACATCACAATGCAACATAACCCTTGATGAATGTTCCTCAAGCATTTATGTTGCATTGCAAAGTTGATTATGTTGTCTTAATACATTCCTAAATGGTTGTGTCACATGCTACATTCATTATGGTTATGTCGCATTGTGACGTTGCATAAAACTCTTGCAAATTGTCACAATGTAATAACCATGGAGGAATGTCACAATTGAACAAAACCCTTAATAAATGTCATCTCCAAGAGACATCATCGCAATGCTACATAAGCCTTGGTGAATATTATAATGTGACATAACCCTTAAACAACATTTAATATTAATGAATTTATGTCACATTACATTTTCAACATAAACATCGCAACGCAACATAACCCTTGATGAATGTCACAATGTGACAAAAATCTTCATGAATGTCATCTTTAGGATACATCATCACATTGTGGAATACTCTGATGAATCTCACAATGTGACATAACCCTTAATGAACGACAACATTTAACATTAATGAATTTATGTCGCATTGCAATGTCGACATATAAACATCGCATTGCGACATAACCCTTGATGAATGTCAAAATGTGAAAAAACCCTTCATGAATGTCATCTTCAGGAAGCATCACAGCAATGCGACATAACCCTTGATGAATGTCACAATGCGAGATAACCCTTGGATTGTGACATATATTAAGGATAGATAGGGATTTTAAATAATATTGTAATTTAATTAAAAATACATTGCAGAGTTGAATTATGTTGGCTTAATACGTTCCTAAATGGTTTTGTTACATTTCTACATTGGTCAAGGGTTGTGTTGCATTGTGTCTTGGTCAATGTCACAAAACTCTAAATTAATTTCAATGACCGTCACAATGTGACAAAACTCTAAATTAAATTCAATGACCATCACAATGTTACATTCCTCCATGAATGTCACATGTGACATAACCATGGAGGAATGTTGTAGTCAAACATGTAGCACTTGATGAATGTCACAATATGACAAAACTCTTGCAAATCCATTGAGGAACATTAAAAGCATGAATTTCATATTGTAACATAAATGTGGAAGAATGTCGCAATCCAACATAAAACTTGATAAATGTCACAATGCGACAGATCCCTTACAAAACATTGCAATTCCATATAACCCTTGTTGAACATCATAACATGAAAAAATCATTGAGGAACTTAGCGAGAATGTGACATTACAATTTATAAAGTACCAAGGAAAAATAAGTAAAACATTACTAGAATGGACATGAGTGAAATATAAAACCCTTGCAAAATGTCATAGTGCAACATTCCTCAACATCAATTGTTTTGTCGCATGACTTATGTTTAATACTTATGTTCCTTATTTGGTTTGAAGCATTAAATCCATCTCATAAAATCAAGGACTTGGGTTCCCGCAAATTCTTCTTGTGTATTAAGGCTACAACAAATGAGAGTTGTAGATCAAGCTTTGAGGTCGAAGAAATGACTACTTTATCTTCCTGTGGAAGAGAGGTTCAAAACATTTTGATCGCAACAGATCGGTGGTACAACAAGCTTAGGGATTCCTTTCAATTATCTTATAACCGTTCTATGAAGTAGATCATCTTTTGTTATTTAAAATAATGGAAGGGAAATGGTTAATTGAATCATTTTGGTTTTATAGAGTTACAAATATCATCAATTGTTATCGTTATTGTAAAATCAATGTAATATTTGAAGATATTGGATCCATCTTTATAATAAAATTAATAATTTTAACAATTCACATTAGTAATTTCAAAATAAAAAGTTTTTTTAACTAGGATAATTACCACTATACCTCTATGCTAGGGTGTTTTGAACTCATGATCTCTATTACAGCATATCATCTTATTTTCAAGCGAATCATCAATAGAGCTACACTCCTATGGGCTTCAAAATAGAGAGTATTATGAAGTATATGCAATTGGATTTTTTTATTTAATGTTTTATTAATTAGCTTGATTTTGTTCTTCCTCTTCATTTTCCCGATACAATATAAAGTGTAATGAATATATTTTTATTTAAAATATGATACACATAATTGTGTTAATAAAAAACCTTACCATAGAAAAAAGTGATCCATAAACAATACACATTGTATCCAAGACATTATTTATGTTGTCTCTCAACAATATTGGCTCCACTACATACATTATTTCTTGAAGCTTTATCTACCATGAAAAAACATTGATATGATCAATATCAATATTGGCTCCACTACATACATTATTTCTTGAAGCTTTATCTACCATGAAAAAACATTGATATGATCAATATAAAGGTTTTATGTTGTACCATTAATTATAAAATGGGGGAAGTAAAAAAAATATAACTACTTACAAATTGTATAAATAACTTTCCATATTACAACATATGCTCACAACTCTATTTAACTCAATATGTATGTTAGAACATATGCTCATAAACATTGAGATCTTACTCTTAGTATTTTTTTTGGATATATCTATAAGCATGTTTTTGGATATCATTTCATTTATCCTTTAGAATTTTCATAATCTTCATGAAATACAAAACAAAAAAGAAAAGAAAAAAACTTGTTTATATTAATGTGAGAGTAAATATAGCCAAATATTATTTTTGTATCTTTAGGATTCCTTCCCCTCCCTACACAACATAGAATAAATGTGAAATAGAGTTTTTGAAACATGTTAGGGTGAATCTATGAAAATGGTAAAACATTTCAATGAAATATGGTGAATTTTGAAATTTGTAAGGAATTTTGTTGTTTTTCTAAGTGTATTTTTTCAAAAAATATTAGTATCATTCAATATGTTAAATTTGCCTTTAGTTAAGAACCTATAATAGAGTGTGAATTGGTGTATCATGAATGGATGTTAATGAGAATATCACTAGTACAATTTTATAAAGTAATTAACTAAAAATATCTTAAATACTACATTTTAGTTATTTGCTATCTAGTTAAATCAAATATAGTTGGATTTTTTTTAAATCATTCAATTTATTTTGATAATTTTAATATTTATTTGTTAAATTTTTAATTTATTTTTAAGTGGATCATTAGAAGTGAGGTGTTCTCAGCCAAGCATAATTAAAAAAAATATGTCAATTCATAACTGGTAAAATAAAAGGTTAAAACAAGCATAGATTTATCTTAAACCCTACCTATTAAAGAGTAAGAAGAATGTGTAAATTTTTTAATCCTAAATTGTTTACACATTAATAAAAACATGGATTTATGCTCATATTTAAAAAACCAATTTTAATATCACAAAGAGGCTGCTGTTACAATGATTTTTTTTTCCAGTGAAAAAAGCATACCATTGCTATTCAAAATTTTGAATCAAACAATACAACTATAGAAACAGTTCAAAACAAGCAAACTGTCAATGTTTCAGAGTTCATAGCCAACACTGCTCAAAATAACTAAAGTTTTCTACTCCAATAAGAGCCATAAACCATCATCAACATCATTACATTTTTCATCAAAAAAACTGAAATTTGTTTCCCCAGAAAATAAAAAGAATCCAGAATCCTGTTAACATGATATTCTTCTCATATCAAGAATCCTTCTTCTCCTTCCATTGCCAACTTTGACATCTTGTCTGCCACTAAATTATTTTCCGGATATATATGATCCAAAAAACACCTCATGCAAGTTTGTAGGCAATGCATGATCTTAATGCAATGTAGTTTACGAATAAATATATCCTTGCAGGAATTCTGTGGAGTGATTAGCGAGAGCTGTTAGCAAGGGTTGGAAGGAAACTAGCCATAACTAGAGGTCAATTGTATCTAAAATTTAGAACAGCGTGCTAATTGGCCGGCACGGTAAACCATATTATCCCTGCCTGTGGATGGGGATCATATAAAACTACTGGGTGCCTTGTTGGAGACCCCGGCCGATTTGGTCTTCTAGTTAGAGAGGCTTGGGGTTCTTCCATTGGAATTCTCAACAGGTGGACCTTTTACCTGTATTTAGTCATAAATCCACTACTCTACTTACAATTCGTTTCACTGAATTTCTCACCAGGTGGAGCCTTTGTCCTTAATTCACTGCTATATTTGATGGATAAGAATGAATAGGAAATAGCAAATTTCAGGTTTAACAATTTAACCAAATTTTATTTACACATCTTTTAAAAACTTTAAGATTAAGTTAACAAAAACTGAAGAATAGCCCTGATTAAATCAATAAAAACCAAATCAGGTAAAACAAACGCGTAACCCTAATTAGGGTAAACTTGTTCTTGCTTCTATATAATAATGGAGAATACCAATACGACTTATCATCAACTTCTCCGAAAAATAATCGCTATCATTACTGATTATTGTTCACATGGAGAAAAACCCTAAGACGCTGGGGAGCAGGCCGAATCCAAGTGCTGTTCAGAGGCCACCTCGCAATTTCAATCTCAAACAACAACAAGATGAAGATCATGATAAAAGCTTAAGGAGATCCCGGAGCTTTTGTGGGCGGCCTTCTCAAACCCAAAATACCTCGGAGGCATCTTCTTCATTGATCAATTTGAAAACGAATACGATGATGAGAAGGCCACAGAGTCATCCAGAGCTTCGAAATGAGGATGATCCGAGCAAACACCCAGTTTTTAACACGAAGATCGATCATCCAAAGGAAGCTAATAAGTTGCTGGTGAACGTAACCACTGCCCGGAGCATTGGTCACCTACGTCTATTACTCTCCGCAGACGCCACTGTGGAGGATGTGATTAAAGCTACCCTCTTCATGTATGCTAAGGAAGGGCGCAGGCCACTTCTCAGCAACGATCCTGCTTCCTTTGGTCTCCATTATTCACAATTCAGCATCCACGGTAAGTACTTTCATTTATTTTTCTCATTTTATATTTTGGTTTTAAGGTGAAAATTAATTAGCCTGCTGCAAAGCAATAATTGCTGTCCTAAGCTCATTGTTTCTCTTACATCTCAAAGTGTTGAGATCCCATGCATAAGCAATGAGAACAGTAAGTAATGAGTCTGTTTTTCTCTTTTGGATTATTTACATAGCTCATTTTATATTTTGGTTTTGAGGTGAAAATTAACCAGCCTACTGCAAAGCAATAATTGTTGTCCCAAGTTCATTGTTATCTTACATCTCAAAGTGTTGAGATCCAACTAATAAGTAATGAGTGTTTTTCTCTTTTGGATTATTTACATGGTTCATTGTATATTTTGGTTTTGAGGTGAAAATTAACCAGCCTGCTGCAAAGCAATAATTGCTGTCCCAAGCTCATTGTTTATCTTAGATCTCAAAGTGTTGAGATCCAACGAATAAATGAGAGCAGTAAGTAATGAGTGTTTTTCTCTTTTGGACTATTTACTTGGTTCATTTTATATTTTGGTTTTGAGGTGAAAATTAACCAACCTGCTGCAAAGCAATAATTGCTGTCCCAAGCTCATTGTTTATCTTACATCTCAAAGTGTTGAGATCCAACTAAAAAGTAATGAGAACAGTAAGTAATGAGTCTGTTTTTCTCTTTTGGATTATTTACATGGTTCATTTTATATTTTGGTTTTGAGGTGAAAATTAACCAGCCTGCTGCAAAGCAATAATTGCTGTCCCAAGCTCATTGTTTATCTTTGTTGAAATCCAACGAATAAGCAATGAGAACAGTAAGTAATGAGTCTTCATTTTATATTTTGATTTTGAGGTGAAACTTAACCAGCCTGCTGCAAAGCAATAATTGCTGTCCCAAGCTCATTGTTTATCTTACAAGTGTTGAGATCCAACGAATAAGCAATGAGAACAGTAAGTAATGAGTCTATTTTTCTCTTTTGGATTATTTACATGATTCATTTTATATTTTGGTTTTGAGATGAAAATTAACCAACCTGCTGCAAAGCAACAACAATTGTTGTTCCAAGCTTATTGTTTATCTTACATATCAAAGTGTTAAGATCCAAAAAATAAACAATGAAAACTGTAAGTAATGAGTCTAAGATAACAATCATTATTCTGCCACAAACCTTGGTTTAAATGAGATGTTTGATTTATTCTATTCTATTTCTGTTTGATTTAAACCAAATGAATAAATTCATGTCTTTTAAGGCTTTATTTGATGAATTGGATTTTGGATGGAAGCGTTAAAGCCAGCTGATAACATCAAGGACTTGGGTTCCCGGAAATTCTTCTTATGCGCCAAGGATACAGCGAATGAGAGCAGTAGATCAAGCTTCGAGGTCGGAGAAATGGCTGCTTCTTCTTCGTGTGGAAGAGAGGTTCAAAAGTTTTCGATAGCAACAGATCGGTGGTACAACAAGCTTAGGGATTCCTTTAGGTTATCCTATAACCGTTCTATGAATTAGATCATTTTTTGTTATTTAAATAATGGAAAGGAAATTGCTATTTCAATCATTTTGGTTTTATAGAGTTACAAATATCAATTATAATTATTATTTTGTAAAATCAATATTGTAAAATTTTAAAATCAATTTGGTAAGAGTAATATTTGAATATGTTAAATCTATTTTTATATTAAAATTAATAATTTTAACAATTCACAATTGCATAGATTTTTTAATTTAATGTTAACTTGTTAGTCTTCTTCATTTTTCATAAAGTATTGTTAGTCTTTTTCATTTTTCATAAAGTATAATGAATATATTTATATTTATAATATAATACACATGATTGTGCTATACACATTGTTTCAAGACATTATAACAAAACATTGATATAAATAATATAAAGGTTTTGTGTTGTACCATTAATTATGGGGAAGTTAAAAAATGCAAAATAATTTTTGATATTACAATATATATGCTCACAGCCCATATTTAATTAATATGTATGTGTATGTTAAGAACACATACTCACAAACATTGAGATCAACTACATGCAACAATTAAATAAAATATACATAAAAAAAAATCATAGATGGCATACTTTTGATGCATTAAGATCACTCCTAGTATATTTTTTTAGATATATCTATAAGCATGTTTTGTGATGCAAGCAGGATTCCTGAACCGTCGTGTTGATCACAATACGCAACAATGAAAACAAAACAACACACTATCATAATAGAGAACTAGACACCAATAATGTATTGTTATTAATATTTGAAACAGAGATTACATATGTGAATTGTAATGCAAATTAAATGCTATGTTTCAGTCGATCTTGTTTAAGTATCTAGTGGTTGTAATTACATAGATCAAAAGCGCCAACTCTAGAGCACCCTTCTTCTTCACCTCGATTTATAGTTTATAGCCTCTTTTTATGCCTCAAATTCCCACTCAATATTCCTCTAGAAGCCTCTGGGTGCTTCATCTACAGTTATGAGCATTAACTACTCCACATGCAACCTCTTCAACGTACTCTACCATCTGGTGTATTCAACAACCAACATAAGCCTCGTAATAACTGCTCCAACTACTCACGTAATTGCATGGCCTCATGTGTCGCAACTTTCATTGGTCGTTCATATCCACGACCCTTTTTGTCATCACAACTCTCGGTCGAACAGTCTTCCCTATCGATCATTCCCCAACTTGTATGCTCGTGCGTTGGCATCTATCTAACTTCCTCTTTTCTTCTTTAGTCAATGTACTCCATATTGGTATTAACTTTGTTGGATGGACTCTCACCATATAAACTTATATTTTTTGCATAAAAACGCCAAAAAATAACCTTTGATCAAAAAGTGGTGCTACCAGTAGCACCGCTTTTTTTTGGTTAAAAATATAGACATGGAACAAAACCATCCTTCTTGTTGCTTACAAAAACCTTAAAATCAAGCCTCGAAATGAAAACTAATGCTACGGATAGCACCACTTTTCAAAAAATGGCATTATTATATCATTGTATCATAAATTAAAATTGTATTTATTAAATCTCTTTCATATTTTTACACCAAAAAACAACCCCAAAACAAAAACAAAAAGTGGTCCCCAGATTGAAAAGTGGATCTCCTAAAATCACTCTCAATTTTTTTCGAGGTTAAAATTTAAAAAACAATAACTTAAAAAAAAAGATTCAAAAAGACAAAATTTATTTAAAAAAGATTCAAAAACCAAATTAAAAAAAAAAAACATCAAATAATATTTACAACTTCCGAGCAAAATTTAAAAACATAAATTTTTAAAAATAAATAAAAAAAATGTAAAAAAAAATAAAACACAAATTTTAATGTTAAAAAAATTAACATTTAAAAAAAAATAAAAACTTTAAACATATTTGAAATAAAAAATTTAAAAAAATCTATTTTTAAAAAATATTTAATAAAAAACCAAATTTAAAAAAAAATTAAACGAAAAATTACTAAAAATTAAAAAAAAAACTAAATAAAATTAAAAATTAAAAATTAAAAAACAAAATTTCAAATAAAATAAATGTAAAAAAAATACAAAATTAAAAATTAAAAATCAAACTTTTAAAAAATTAAAAATAAAATTTTAAATTTTAAAATAAAATTTTAAATTTTAAAATAAAAATTTCAAATATTTAAAAAAAATTAAAAACAAAAAACCTAACTAAACCTAACCCGCCCCCTACCCTCCCTCCCCTGTCCCCCTCATCCCTCACCCCCCTTCACTCCTCCCCCCACTCCCCCTCCCTTCCCCCTCTCCCCCCTCCCCCTCCCCCTCCCCCTCCCCGCTCTGCGCGTTGCACCCAATAGGCCCCCCTTGCAGCCTGGTGCGATTCTCAGAAATTGACCCGCCGCTAAGGGGTCGTGCTTGGGCGGAGGAAGGACCAGCGCCGCTCCTACCACCATTTAGCAGTGGTGTGATTTAGAGAATCGCACCAAGCTACAAGGGGGGCCTATTGGGCGTAACACGTAGGGCGGAGAGGGAGAGGGGGAGAGAGGGAGGGGGGAAGGGGAGAGGGAGAGGGGGATAGTGTATGGGATGGGGGAGAGAGGGAGGGGACAAGGGAAGGGAGGGGGAGTGGGGGGAGCAGTGCAGGGGGGAGAGGCAGGAGGGGTACACGGGAGGGGAGTGGATGGGGAGGGCGAGTAGGTGGAGGGGGACGGGGGAGGGCGGGTAGGGTAGAGGGGGAGGGTGGGTAGGGAAAATGGAATGGGGGAGGGGGAAGGGGTAGCGGAGGGGGAGGAGGAAACTCCATGGATCCTTCGAAACCATCCATACTTCACCGAAATCCTCTTCGACTTCTGATCCAGGAGGATCTAAGAAGGAAAAATTTTGAAGTCCTCCAATCTCAGCAAAACTAGCACTATATCGACGGGCTCGTCGAGACGATTCCAACGGCGTTCGTTTCACCTCAAACGGACTCCGTATGAGAAAGTTATCGCGTTCTGTTCCATAAGGTCAACAGGCAAATTTGGCAAAAAGAGGTGCCACGTGGCACCACTGACAAGGTGACACGTGGCATCCGTACTGTACAAACATGATGATGTGGCACCACTCAGAGGATGACACATGGCATCCATACAGTACAGACCAATCACAAGGTGACATGTGGCATGATGACATGGCATGCTAAATGGCATGATGATGCGGTATGATGACATGGCATGCTGATGTGGCATGATGACATGGCATGATAATGTGTCATGATGATGTGGCATTCTGACATGGCATGATGATGTGGCATGATGACATGGCATGATGATGTGGCATGGTGACATGGCATGATGAAGTGGCATGATGACTAGCATGCATGCATTTGTGCTTGAAATGAGTTTTAGGAAATTCATGCATTTACTCATGAGAAATTGTAAAATGATTAATATTTGAAGTGAGTGGAAAAATTACTCACATATTACTCATTTATTTTATTCCTTGAGTTGTTATGAAGTTAATGCATGGTTGTAACCAAAAACAAACATGCCATATTTGTAAAGAAGTTGTAACAAGTTGGTTTATGGTTGAAAAAACCAACATGCAATTTAAAAGAAGGATTTTGGTATGTAATGGATTATTGTTGGATTTTGTAAATGTCATTATGGGGAAGTAACTAAATGTGAAAACCCATGGACATGTGGGCATGAACCATATTTTTTGTTTATGTTCTTAAAAGCCCAACCACATGGAAACCAACTTAGGGAAGTTGTAACCAAGGCCAAGATAGGCAAATTAGTTGCAACCAAAGGAATCCATGAGAGTCATGTGAAGAAGGGAAAGCCAACCTATATAAACCCATTCATTTGCCATTTCCCACTCATGCTTTGGAGTAGAGACTTTGTAGCTAAAGGAGAGAAGGGAGATTGTGTAGCTCTGCAGGAGGAAGGTACGAGTGTTTATACTCATTTTACACCGTCTTCAGGCTTCGGGGTTGCTGGAAGCAGTCTTGTTGTGTTTTGGGCAGCAGTTCTCTTCCTGGCCATTGTCGCCAAGGTATCATTGTATCATTGCCATGTATTTTGCCTTTATGCTGAGATTATAGATCGGCCCTCCTATTGAGAAGCAGGCCCGGAGACGTAGTCCATCCTGGACAAACTCCGTTATCAACTTGTTGTCTTTATGTGTGTATTGTCTATGCTGTTTGGTTCTCTTCTTATGGATTTGTGAGCTTCATTCATGCTCTTTATGCAATTCATGTTAACGTCATAGAGTAGCAAAGATCTTGTTTTCGGATCATGTGGTATCAGAGCAGGTTTATTTGACGTTGGATTGTGAGTGTGGATGCTCACGAGGGCTAAACTGCAAGCTGGTGAGGGTACATTAGAGCCTTACAATTTCGAGATCGGACGTGCACACCGAAGGAGGAAGATGGATGCTAATGATGCCCGCATCGAGATGGAGGCAAACTTTCACAAGGTCTTCTATATGATGGCCGACAAGGTAGACAAGTTGTTTGCAGACTATGAAGAACGCATGGCAAAAGAAAGAAAAGGCAGTGAAGTAAAGAAGGAAGACAAAGAAGTGAAGGACGAAGGCAACGCTTCAGTTAACCAAGGGGAAGGTGGCGAAGAGCCTCCTGAGCCTCCCTCTTCACCTTCAGCTTCAAGCACAAGTTCAAGTGCTTCTTCCTCATCTCATTCTCAACATTCCAAGGTTCCTCACAAAGAGCCTCAAAAGAAGCCCTTATTGAAGCTCGATGTGAAGTTTGATTTGCCCATGTTCAATGGGGAAGCGAATGCAGAGAAGTTAAACAATTGGATAAGGCAAATTGAGGTCTATTGCCGAGTCCAGCAGATCAAAGAAGAAGATGTGAAGATTCAGTTGGCTTCACTTCGGCTGACAGGCACCGCACTTGTATGGTGGGAAAGCAAGCTTCAACAAGGTAGCAAACAAATGGGTAATCTTCTCTCATTGTGGTCTGCTTTTATTTCTTCTTTACGTAAGCAATTTTATCCGTTGGGTTATGTTCAGAAGGCAATGATGGATTGGCAAAGTTTTAGACAAGGCAAGGGTCAGAGTGTTCAGAATTTTACTGAAGAATTTAGAAAGAAAGCTCTAGAGTTGAATATTTCTTTAGATTCTCCTGACACTCTTTTGAAGTACATTGGTGCTCTTCATCATTATCTACGCCATACTTTGCTGTTGTTGAATCCTACTAGTGTGGATGAAGCAAGTGTTCAGGCTACTCATCTTGAGAGCAGGGGGAATCATTTGCAAGAAGACCATCAGAAGAAGCCTTTCAAGCACAACAACAACCACAAGTTCAAGGAAAAAGACAAGAGCAAGAAGACAGCTACTTCCAAGAAGGAAGGAGGAAAGCTCCATTGCAACCATTGTGACACTGATGGGCATGATGAAGAAAGTTGTTGGAAGTTGCATCCTGAACAAAGGCCAAAGCATTTTGGAGGAAAAAAGAAGAAAAAGACCGTTGCAACAGCGCAACAAGATTTGGGTTCCGACTCAGGTGATGAAACCAGGATTACAGCCGTGGGAATGCAAGGTAACAAAACTCCTCATACTGGTTCAAGTTCTACTCATGTTTCTAAAGAAAATGATAACAGAAGAAGTGAGTTGTTTCATATCAGAGTTGTGTCTAAGCATACAAAGATTGAAACATTATTTGATCCGGGTTCTCAAGTAAATTTGATCTCAGAATCAGTTGTTAAGAAGTTGGGCATACAAACTAAACCTCACCCCAAGCCTTATCCTCTTGGATGGGTATGTGATAATGCTAAGCTACAGGTGACTAAGCAATGTGGGGTAAGGTTTGCAATTGCTTCAAATTTGATCGATGAGGTGGACTTAGATGTTGTTCCTCTTGACATCTGCGGTATCGTATTGGGAAGCCCATACTTGTATGATCGACAAGCAGTATTCTTTCGTCATGAGAACAAGTACCATCTCACCAAAAATGGGGTGGAGTACATTGTGAGAGATCACAGTATGAAGGCTAACACCACTCTTGTTAGTGCAGGACAGATGAAGAGACTCATCAACACTAACAAGAGATACATGTTCATGGTTGTGAGAGCAAAAGATGCTGAGGCATCCGATGCTTTCAAAGGTTGTGATCCTTCTCATACAAAGGCTATGATTGATATTGTGGCTAACTATGATGATATATTTCAGGAACCTACAGGTTTGCCTCCCAAAAGGGAGATTCAACATGATATTCATCTCCAGCAGGATGCCCCTCTTCCTAATGTGGGCATGTACAGGTTGTCCGCAGTTATCAAGTACAAGAAGGGTACTGGTAACAAAGTGGTAGATATGCTTGCTAGACCTCCTATTGTTGCATCTATTGTTTTGAAAAATGCTTCTTTGTCCCATGAAAGTTATATTGAGAAGTATGCTACTGATGATGATTTCAAGGAGATTTATGAGAAGCTAACCAATGGCACACAGGTGGAAGACTACTATTTGCAGGGAAAGTTGCTCTATCATTTGGGCAAGTTATGTGTTCCTATCAGTGAAAGAGTCCATGTAATACGAGAAGCTCATACTTCTCTTGTATCAGGGCATTTTGGGGTAGGTAAGACTTTGGCTCATTTGCAAAGACTTGTGTATTGGCCTCACATGAAAGACATTGTAACAAAATATGTAAAGGGGTGTGTGATGTGCTCTACTTGTAAGCCCACTAATAGAAAATTGGGGCTGTACTCACCACTTCCTGTTCCTTCCCATCCTTGGGAAAGCATTTCCATGGATTTTGTGGGGGGTTTGCCTATGTCTAGGAGGGGTCATGACTACTTGTATGTGGTCGTGGATAGGTTTAGCAATATGTGTATTCTTATGCCATGTAAAAAGCGGGTCACTGCAGAGCAGGCTGCTTCTCTTTTCTTTCAGCATGTATGGGTTCACTTTGGACTCCCTGCGTCCATTATCTCGGATCGGGACTCCCGATTCCTTGGAGTGTTTTGGACAAAATTATGGTGTATGATGGACACCAAGCTAAAGAGGAGCACCGCTTTCCATCCACAGACAGAGGTAGTCAACAGGACAGTTGTCCATTTTCTTCGAGGCTATTGCAACAAGCATCCTAAGTTATGGGATGAACAGATCCAGTATGTGCAGCATGCCTACAATAGGGCTATGCATTCTTCCACTCAGAGCTCGCCATTTGAGACATGCTTTGGGTACTTGCAAAAGACTCCATTGGACTTGACTTATGGGAGAGAGGTTGATTCAAGCGCTTCCAAGGATGAAGACAAAGCCCGCAGGTTCATTCAGAGAGTTCAACAGGTACATCAAGCAGTGCAAGAGCAGTTGGAGAAGAGTCAAGCCCAGTACAAGGCTCTCCATGACAAGCATAGAGTTGATCATCAATTTCAGGTGGGAGATCAAGTGTGGCTTCACATCAGCAAGGAGAGGATGAGAGGAGAAGGCAAGAAGCTCAAGCCTATTAGATATGGTCCCTTCACCATCTTGGAGAAGATTGGGACGAATGCTTTTCGCTTAGAGATACCACCATACATGCAGATCTACTCAGTGGTGAATGTGGAGAACTTGAAACTCTATGAGCCTCCCATGATCATGGATGAAAGGGAGAATGTCTCATTGCCATCAGTTGATGAATTTGCTCCTGAGTACATGGATGAGCTAAAGGAAGATGTCATCTTGGACAGAAGGACAAGGACTTCTCGCAGAGGTGATGTTGATTATCTTCGAGTGGGCATCAAAGGCACTCATCCAAGCAAAGCCAAGTGGATCGAGAAGGAGAAAGTGAGGGAGCAATTCCCTCACCTATATGTTGATTAGTAAAGGCTTTTGGAGGCCAAAAGCTTCTCAGTGGGGAGGAATGATCCAGGAGGATCTAAGAAGGCAAAATTTTGAAGTCCTCCAATCTCAGCAAAACTAGCACTATATCGAAGGGCTCGTCGAGACGATTCCAACGGCATTCGTTTCACCTCAAACGGACTCCGTATGAGAAAGTTATCGCGTTCTGTTCCATAAGGTCAACAGGCAAATTTGGCAAAAAGAGGTGCCACGTGGCACCACTGACAAGGTGACACGTGGCATCCGTACTGTACAAACATGATGATGTGGCACCACTCAGAGGATGACACATGGCATCCATACAGTACATACCAATCACAAGGTGACATGTGGCATGATGACATGGCATGCTAAATGGCATGATGATGCGGTATGATGACATGGCATGCTGATGTGGCATGATGACATGGCATGATAATGTGTCATGATGATGTGGCATTCTGACATGGCATGATGATGTGGCATGATGACATGGCATGCTGATGTGGCATGATGACATGGCATGATGATGTGGCATGATGAAGTGGCATGATGACTAGCATGCATGCATTTGTGCTTGAAATGAGTTTTAGGAAATTCATGCATTTACTCATGAGAAATTGTAAAATGATTAATATTTGAAGTGAGTGGAAAAATTACTCACATATTACTCATTTATTTTATTCCTTGAGTTGTTATGAAGTTAATGCATGGTTGTAACCAAAAACAAACATGCCATATTTGTAAAGAAGTTGTAACAAGTTGGTTTATGGTTGAAAAAACCAACATGCTATTTAAAAGAAGGATTTTGGTATGTAATGGATTATTGTTGGATTTTGTAAATGTCATTATGGGGAAGTAACTAAATGTGAAAACCCATGGACATGTGGGCATGAACCATATTTTTTGTTTATGTTCTTAAAAGCCCAACCACATGGAAACCAACTTAGGGAAGTTGTAACCAAGGCCAAGATAGGAAAATTAGTTGCAACCAAAGGAATCCATGAGAGTCATGTGAAGAAGGGAAAGCCAACCTATATAAACCCATTCATTTGCCATTTCCCACTCATGCTTTGGAGTAGAGACTTTGTAGCTAAAGGAGAGAAGGGAGATTGTGTAGCTCTGCAGGAGGAAGGTACGAGTGTTTATACTCGTTTTACACCGTCTTCAGGCTTCGGAGTTGCTGGAAGCAGTCTTGTTGTGTTTTGGGCAGCGGTTCTCTTCCTGGCCATTGTCGCCAAGGTATCATTGTATCATTGCCATGTATTTTGCCTTTATGCTGAGATTATAGATCGGCCCTCCTATTGAGAAGCAGGCCCGGAGATGTAGTCCATCCTGGACGAACTCCGTTATCAACTTGTTGTCTTTATGTGTGTATTGTCTATGCTGTTTGGTTCTCTTCTTATGGATTTGTGAGCTTCATTCATGCTCTTTATGCAATTCATGTTAACGTCATAGAGTAGCAAAGATCTTGTTTTCGGATCAACTTCATAGTCAACTTTCATCGAATCTAACCCATTTGACTAAATGGCCATCATTCCCAACAGTGAAACTCTTCGACTCAATGCGTCGACAATTCTGTTCGAATTTCCTGACTTATGTCGCAACAAAAAGGTATAACTCTGCAAAAAATAGACCCATTTCATATGCTTCTGATTCAACTTCGTCTGATTGTTTAAGTACCTCAAATCCGGATGGTCAGTAAACAACACAAATTCCTTGGGCAACAAGTAATGTCTCCATTTCTTCAATGCATGAACAATGGCATAATACTCCTGGTCCTAGACTGAATATTTATGTTTACCTTCATCCAATTTTTCACTAAAGAATGCAATTGGTTGACCTTCCTGGATCAATACTGCTTCAATTGCGATTCCATTGACATCACAGTGAACCTGGAATTTCTTGTCAAAATATGAAAGGGTCAATATTGTTAGAAAAGCAGGATCGCAGAGCAATAATAATAAACAAGATGTAAATATAAATCACATAAAACACACTACAAGAGAGACACCAATATAATGTGGTTCAACCAATATGGGATACATCCACATAGAAATTGCGAGTCCTTATTATTATACCATCCAATAAATGAAGGGATACAACCTGCAACACATTCGTTGCAACTTCCTCTTCACTCTCTCACGGTCTCTATCACACAATTAGAGATCTTTACAATGTGACAATACACAGTTGTATTACAATGCTTTCCTTTTAAAGAACGATTACCATGGGAAAATACTATGGAACACCCAATACCATGGGCCCATAAATCACCCATTATTGACCAAGTCATGACTGTGAAATTACAACATTTTACAAGGCATTTTTTCTGAAATTTTTGCTACGGGGGTGCTGCTCCTGATCCCCCGCCAAGGGGGGCTCCCAAACTAGTCGCTACCCCCCATGGAAACTATTTTGGAGGGGAAAACCCCCCCATCATGGGCTGGGATCCAAACACAACTGAAACATGACCTCTTAATAAGGAAGATCAAGCTCCACAACCAACAATCTCCCACTTGGAGATCGATCACAACAACTCCACTATTGCTGCACTTGATAAACTATGCTCTAAAACTTGGATCTAGTAAATTTCTCATCTTCACCTTCCTGCTTGAAGGCCAACTGAAATTGAACAGGAACTCAGTTTCTCTCTGGTTACTACCTTTGTTAACATGTATGCAGGATTCTAGCTAGTGTGTATCTTTTCCAACTTCAACAGTTCAACTTCCAGAACATACCATATGAAATGGTACTTGAGATGTATATGTTTAGTCTTAGAATGTAAGGTTGATTTCTTTGCAAGATGAATGGAACTCTGGTTTTCACTATACAACCTGTTATTCTCATGCTTCTTACCCAATTCTCCATGAACCTCTTTAACCAAATCATCTCTTTACTAGCCTCTATAACAACAACATACTCTGTTTCCGTTGTTGAAAGTGCAACTTTTTGTAGTTTTGAAATCCAACTTACTGATGTTCCACCTTCAGTAAAGACATACCCTGTGGTGCTCCTCCTGCTATCTTTATCACCTTCCATATCTGCATCAACATATCCCTGGAGAACAGTGTCTGAACCTCCAAAACATAATGCTTGAGTGGTAGTACCTCTCAAATACCTGAGAATCCACTATACTTCCTTCCGATGTTCTTTACCTATATTGTTCATATACCTGCTCACAACTCCCACTGCATGTGCAACATCGGGTCTTGTGCACACCATGGCATACATCAAAATGACAACTATTGATGAATAGGGAACCTTGGACATGTAATCTATCTCTTCCTATTTCTTGGGACACATTTCCTTACTTAGTTCTAAATGGATGGCTAAAGGTGTACTCAATGGTTTTGCATTATGCATTCTAAACCTCTCCAACACCTTGTGTATGTACTCACCCTGATACAATGTCAATTTGTGATTTTTGTTGTCTCTTGTTATTCTCATACCAAGGATTTGCTTTGTAGCACCCAAATCCTTCATCACAAATGAATTAGCTAACTTCATTTGAGCACATTTATATCCTACATGTTAGACCCTGCAACAAGCAAGTCATCCACATACAATAACAAGATAATATATATTCCATTATCTAACCTCTTGAAATAAACACAGTGGTCAGAATGACATCTACTATAACCTTGTTCTATCATAAACCTGTCAAATTTCAAATACCAATGCCTTGGAGCTTGCTTCAGGTCATACAAGCTCTTCTTCAACCTGCATACCAAATTATCCTTCCCTTTGACCTCATACCCCTGTGGCTGCTGCATATAAATCTCTTCCCTTGAATCCCCATGAAGAAAGGTTGTTTTTACATCTAATTGTTCAAGATGAAAATATTCTACCACCACTAGACTTAAAATAGTTCTAATTGAAGTAATTTTAACAACAGGAGAAAATATTTCATCAAAATCTATACCTTTCTTCTGTGCAAACCCCTTTACAACAAGTCTGGCCTTGTACCGCTTCTTTCCTCCATCTTCTTCCTTAAACCTGTAAACCCATTTATTCTGCAATGCTCTTTTACCAGCAGACAATTGAACCAAATACCAAGTCTAGTTTCTTACCAATGATTCCATCTCCTTATTCACGCCTTGCTCTTACTTCTTTCTAGTTTCCACCTACATTCTAGTCATCAATAAATAATACAGTGAAGGAGATAATCGTTCAGGGGGTCTACTTAACCTGGTAGATCGTCTAACACTTGCAAGAGTTTGAGATACCTACTATTGTTCTTGATTTTTTGGCATTTTTGGAACTTCATTTTCTTTTATTTCATCAAGCACTATGTACTTTGTGTTTTCCTTTTATTATTTCTTTAGCTGCAACTGATTTTTATACATGAAATTTTCATTGAATACCACATCTCTACTCCTAATGATTTTTTTTATTTTCATCAACACATAAGCGACAACCAAAATCATCAACCACGTATCCAATAAAAGTACATTTCTTGGATTTAGCCTCAAGCTTTGTTCTATTTTCTTTATCAATATGGACAAATGCTTCACAACCAAAAGTTCTCAGAAAATAGTAGTTTACCTTTTTACCTGTCCATGACTCCTCTGGAATACCACAATCCAAAGCACTTGAAGGCCCTATGTTTATTAAGTAAACAACAATATCTATAACATCTACCCAAAACTATAAGGGCAACCCTGCATGCAATATCATACACGTTGCACGCTCCATGATTGTTATGTTCATCCTTTCTGACACGCCATTTTCTTGTGGTGTTCCTGGAACCGTCTTCTCTCTACAAATCCCATGGTATGAGCAATAACTATCAAACTCCTTGACATATTATTCACATCCATTATCATATATGAGACACTTCAACATTTTTCCTGTCTCATTCTCAACCAAATCTTTCCACTTCTTAAACATATAAAACACATCATATTTATGTCTAATGCAATAAACCCAAGTATTTCTAGTTGTATCAACAATAAAACTAGCATAATAACGAGAGCCACCAAGAGATTGTACCTGATCCGGTCCCCGTACATCTATATGCACAAGCTCTAACTTTTCACTCTTCTTATGTTTCCCAGCCCTGAGAAATATGACTCTCTTTTGTTTTCCATAAACACAGTTCTCACATAATTCCAAACTTACCTGCTTCAAATCTGGCAGCAACTTCCTTGAGTGGAGAATATGCATCCACTTCTCACTCGTGTGGCCAAGCCTATGAAGCCACAATGTTGTTTATGTTAATGTGGAAGCTAAAGAGATAGAACAATCAGTATTATGAGGACATAAATACAACGTACCTATCATGTCTCATTTTGCTATCACCATTGATCCTTTAGTGATCTTCCACCATGTTTCTCCAAACTTAGATAAACAACCACCATATCCCAATTGCGTTCTTGAGATCATATTTCTTTTCATAGAAAGAATATGCCTTACATATTTCAACATCCATTCACAAGTCTTTAACTTTGTCCATACCTTACCCATTCCAGCAATTTTACATGGTTCATCATCACCCAAAAAAACATGTCCAAAATCACCTGAAACATAATCATGAAAGAATTTCCTATGGGGTGTAGCATGACATGAAGCCCCTGAATCTACTTCCCAGTAATCACTAGTATTATCTATTGCAAGAATCAAAGCATCTTGTAACACATCACCTGCTACATTTGCTTCCTGGGTAGTCTCCTATTGTCCATCTCCTTTATTTTTTAGAAATTTGCAGTCTTTCTTCAGATGTCATTTCTTTCCATAGTTCCAGCACTCTATCTTTCCCAATCTGGACTTGGATCTAACCTTCCTGGACTTGCTGTGATTACTTGGGCTCTTTCCTCTCTCTCTTTGTCTTCCCCTGCTCTCCATAGTCAATGCATTACCTGATGTCTCACCTGTGCTTTTCCTTCGCATTTCCTTGCTAAGAATAAGACCAACAACATCATTAGAATTTCAAAGTGTTTGAACCAGAGACAGATTTACTTACAACCATAACCAAGTCGTTTCATCTTTTTGGCAATGAACACAAGATTATAAGAGCCCTAACCTCATCATCAAAGTTCACTTTTACAGAACTTAGCTGATTTGTAATCATATTAAATTCATTTAAATGATCAACAACAGATCCACCTCCTGACATCTTCATATTAAATAAACGCTTTATTAGAAATACCTTGTTGGAGGCCAAGTGTTTTTCATACAGCTTACCCAATGCGCTCATCAGGCCCTCCATTGTCTTTTCTTTTGAAATATTGAAACTCCATGGCTCCTTCGACACCTTCAATACTTCACCAAAATACTCTTCATTTTCATAGTCAACTTGCATCGACTCTAACCCATTTGACTAAATGGCCATCGTTCCCAACAAGGAAACTATTCGACTCAATGGGTCAGCAACTCTATTCGTATTTCTTGACTTATGTCGCAACAAAAAGGTAAAACTCTACAAAAACTTGACCCATTTCATATGATTCTGATTCAACTTCGTCTGATTGTTTAAGTACTTCAAATCCCGATGGTCAGTAAACAACACAAATTCCTTGGGAAATAGGTAATGTATCCATTTATTCAATGCCTGAACCATGGCATAAAACTCCTGGTCCTAGACTGAATATTTTTGTTTACTTTCATCCATTTTTTCACTAAAAAATGCAATTGGTTGACCTTCCTGGATCAATGTTGCTCCAATTGCGGCTCCACTAACATCGCAGTGAACCTGGAATATCTTGTCAAAATATGAAAGGGCCAATACTAATCACTCCATCACCTCATTAGGAGAATTTTGAGGTCTAAAGTGGGCCTCCTAAAATATTATGAATGAGGAATTTTTTGGGGAAGGTATATTTACAACTCAACTTTTATACTACAACCAATATAACTATGGTTAAATTATATTGAAAAAATGTCTAAAATAAAAAACAATTGAAAAAACTTCTTCGATGTGACTAAAAATAAGAGTACTTTTAAATACATGAATTGCTTTTAAATATAATATGATGAATTTACTTATAAAGTAATGTACTTATAAGTTTGAGTTTTGAAATATAACTTATTCAATATTCAAAATATATTTATAAAACTATATATTTTGAATTTTAAACATAAAGTAAATTTATATGAATAAATTATCATTTTGTAAGAGTATATATTTAATATATAAATATAACTTGCTCATTAAAAATAAAAGTCAATCATATATTCATATAAATTGTATTTATATTTTTTTATAAATCTAACTTAATCATTTATTTATATTATTATTAATATTTTTAAATATATTAAACATCTATTTATATAAATATCTACATTTTTTAAATATACTTAGTAAAATTAAATATTTTTAAAATATTCATTCAATAATAAATAAATTTATTTATTTTATTTATTCAATAACATAAAGGATTTAATAGGAATCAATGATCCCATAACAAGTATTCCATTACATATATACCTATGCATTATTAATTAAATATTAAATTAAAAATTCAATAGATTAATATAATATGTATTTGTTTTAAATATTAATTTAATGGATTTACTTCTCATTTAATTTATTTTATTTTATATTAAAACACATGACATAATCATTATAGATTTTTAAGTTGAATTCTACGTATTCATTAGATAAGGAGTAAATATTTAAAATAATATATTCTATATTGAAAAGTATTTACACATGTTTCAATGTTTTTTATATTTTTAACTTGTTATTTAAAAGTATAAATTATATATTATAAAAAACATTAAATATATAAATATACATATTATGATATTTAATATATATATTATAAAGTATCAATTATATATTTTATATTGAAAAGTATTTAGCTGATTATGATTTTGAAGAGATTTCATTATTTTTTATATTGATAATTTATTATTTAAAAGTATATATTATGTACGATGAAAAGTAATTATAGATTTGATTTTGAATAAAGCATTTATGTTTTGGGTATTTGTAATTTATTTTATATTGAAATATAGAGAGTACCTTTCTTTGTAAGTACTTTAAGAGTACTTTAGTACATTTATATTATATTCAAAAGTAATTTATAAGTACTATTTTCATTGTGAGTACTTTACTTACAACATTGATACGGTTAACTATGGATTTTTATTCTCCATTTAGAATTTGAAAAATAAGCACATTTAACTCAACCAATGCCACCTCAACTATTATAGATGATGTCATCTTCTAAACTGTGATTGGTTCTATTAAAGTTGATTTTGATAGTACATTTTTTGTTTTGAGGCCCATTTTTTACCTCAAAATTTCCCTAATCTTTTGCTTCAACTTCTCAAATGCTCGTCAAGCTACTTCATTTCACCTGAACTAACCTTTATTCATGCACATGGTCAACAGTGCACATATCCAACTAAAATATTTAATAAATTTCCTGTAAAATCTAGCAATTCCATGAAAACTTCTTACTTCTGTAGAGTTTCTCAACTTAGGACATTTTGAAATTGCTCTCACCTTCTCAGGATCCATCTTTAGTCCTTGGCTAGAAATTATGAATCCCAAATAAATTGATTCATCTTTCATGAAGGAACATTTATTCAAATTAACCATCATTTTCTCATGGCTCAACTTTTGCAACACTTATCTCAAATGAGTCAAGTGTTCAACTTCAGTATTGTTGTAAATTAGAATGTCATTGATGTAAACAATGATTAACCTTCCTAGGAATGGCTTCAATATGTCATTCATTAACATCATGAATGTATTTGGTGCATTGGCTAGCCCAAATGGCATAACCAACCATTCATGCAACCCTTCCTTAATATTGAAGGATGTCTTCAATTTGTCACCTTCTTTGATCCTGATCTGGTGATATCCACTCTTCAAGTCAATCTTTGTGAAGTAATTCACTCCACTCAAGCATTCAATCAAGACATATATCCTTTGCAATGGAAATATGTACTTGATTGTAATATGGTTGATGGCCCCTGAATCAATGCACATCCTCCATTCTCCTCCTTTCTTTGTTTCCAATATAGTTGATATGGATCATGGGATCAGACTTTCCCTTATCAGTCCTCTGCCCAGCAATTCTTGGACTTGTTGTTTCAACTCTACATTCTCAATCAGTGTCATCCTATGCGGCACCTTGTTTGGCATATTCAACCCTAGAATCAAGTTGATCTAATGGGATATGCTCCTCATTAATAGCAATCCCATCGGCATCTCATTGACCAATATCCCTTTGAACTTCAACAACATATTTCTAACTTCAATCGATATGTCTTCCTTTGGACGGTCGACACTAAGTCCCTTGGGAATGGCTGCAAAAAAATATTATTTATTCTTTTCCTCCTTCACGAATTCCTTAGCTGAACACATCAGCACTTATTTCTCGCAGTAGTTATTCTCACTTCCCTTATTACTCTGGACCTCATCCAAGGGAATCATTTTTTCTCTCCTTCCATCCTTCCATATGGTGTTTTGATGACCATCATAGATCATCTTCCTGTTGTACTACGATGGCATTCCTAGAAATAGAAGGAAAGCATCCATGGGAACGAAATCACATAGCACATTATCATAAAAATGGCCAATTCTAAAATTTATCAGACATTGTCGAGACACCGTAACATGATGTCCTTTTTGCAACCACAAAACTCTATAAGCGTTTGGGTGTGGTTGGAATTTGAGACCTAGTTTCTCAATGAATTCAATCGAGACTAGGTTCTTTGTGTTTCCTCCATCAAATATCATGGAACATCCTCTATCTCTGATCCTCACTATGGAAGATAGACATCCTCTATGTTGTCTCCTTCTCCTCTTGTCAGTTTGATTGCAACATCATATGTCTAGTCATCAAATTCTTGCATCCCTTAGGTTTGATTTCATCGTCACTGCTCCTGATAGTTGAACCACTCTTCCTTTCAGTCTTGTTAGTTGTTCGAATTCTGGTATCTGGTTACTTTGCTGTGTAGGTTTTTTGAGCATTCATATGCCTTATGATCCAATTCTCAACAATTATAGCAAACTACGGTCGCTTTGTCTACACCTCTTCCTCCAAAAGTTCCTCTTCGACCAAATGTGCCTCTACCTCTAGGGTTTTCACCAAACCATTGGTACTCTAGTGTAGGGTTTCTAGACGTTGTACCCTCATCTCTTCAGACTTCACTGTTTTCTCCTCTCTTCGACCCACTAGTCTATCCTCTTGTGGAAGTGAATTTTCCATCTCTTCCTCTAATAGTAATCTTGCCTCTTGTTTTCGAGTCCTTTCTGGTGAGCTTCTATTTTTCTTTCAACACCAATTGGTAGGCCTCTTTGACTGTTATGAACCTTGATAGGCTCAATTCATTGGATGGCATATTTCAGGGCAATCACATATCTAGCCATAGCTTCTTCCCCTTCATCTGTCTGTCCTGGCCTGATGGAAAGTCTATAGAATTCTTCAGTGAATTCCTGAACAGTCGGCTCCTTCTATCTCAAGTTCTGCAATTTCCTAAACAAATAAATCATATAATCAATGGGAAGAAACTTGTTCTTCAACTTGGAAACCATTATATCCTAAGTTTTAATTTTATATTTTCTCGTCTTTACTCTATCAACCTGTACATTCTCCCACCATAGTGAGGCATGAATTTTCAACTTCAAATAAGCAACTTTTACCTTTTTGGGGTCTTCTATATGTTCCATATCAAAATAATTTTCCATTTCTCAAATCTATCAACTCTTCAGGGTTTAGACTCCCTAAGTAGGTGGTCACCTCCATCTTAGACTTACCCTTCATTTCTGATAGAACCCTCAGCAGTCTATCTTATGGCTCTTCTTTTGCTTCCTTAGCAGCATTTCCTTCATTCTCAACCTCCATATCACTATGGTCAAGGTTTTGAGCAACAAATCCTCTCTTCTGGGATTCCTTCACTGCAACCAACTCATTCTTTGTAGTTCTCATGGCCTGAACACATTCCTCGAATTTTTCACAATCAATAGTCACTCCTATGCTTGTGCGCGGCCTTCGTCCTCTACCACAAACATTAAAACTTCTCTGAACCATTGTTTTTTCAAATCAAAGGACTCGAGCACTCTATCCAACCGCAGCTAGATTCTCCATCACCTCTGCAACTTTACCCAATCACAGTTGGAGTTTCCTTCTTTCTTCCCGTAGGATACTCCTGCTCTGATACCAACTAATGCAAGTGGGGTTAAAGGGAATCGACTTGTTGATCACAATACACAGCAAAAACTAAACAACAACTATCATAACAGATAATTAGACACCAATAATGTCTTTGTTATTAATATTTGAAACAAATTACATATGTGAATGAAAATGCAAAGTCAATGGTCTATTTCAATCGGTCTAGTTTAACTATCTAGTGGTTGTATTTACATAGACCAAAAGTGCAAACTCTAGAACCCCCTTCTTCTTTACCTCAATTTGCAATTCTAGCTCAATCTTCTTCTTGAAGCATTTGGGTGCTTCCTTTGTAGTTATGAGAATTAACTACTTCACTGTAACAACCTCATCATTGTACTCTACCACCTGGAGTATTCAACAACCTCCATAAATCGCACAATAACTACTCCAACTACTCCCATAATTTCATAGCCTCATGTGCCGTAGCTTCCTCTGGTCGTTCATATCCTCGACCCTTTCTATCATCGCAACTCTCGATCGTACATTATTCCCCATCATTTATTCCTCAACTTCTTTGCTCCTACATCGACCTCTATCTGACTTCCTCTTTTCTCTTTCAGATGATATGCTCTCAACTGCTCTAAAATTCGTTGGATTTACCTACCGTCGACTCCTACCGATATGCTCACATGTCCTCGACCCTATCCCATTGACCTCTTTTGCGACTCGACCACCTTGAGACTGGTCTCCCACTCGATGGCATGGGCTTCGATTGCCCAAATTTATTTCCGTCTAGAGGTCCTCGACTCTCCTCCAAATTACTTCAGTCGTATAACTTTGACTCCAAATTTTAGGTCCCAATGCCCCTACATCAATATCCTAGAGTTTAAAAGAACTATGCCCTCGGGTTTTCATCCTCTCGAACTCTTCCTATGAAATCCATTTCACGCTTCTAGACTTATGTTCTTCCAATGGACCAAATATTCCTTCTTCTTCTGTCTTCTCATCCTTCTAAATTCCCTCTTGTCAAGCACTTCGATAATCTCCTCTTCTGATCAACCTTGCAACTGATCCTGCCATGAGTTGATGATCGTTCCTAGTCCACTCATCGACCATACTTCATATTTATACAAATCAACGACATTAAATTCCAGTGAAATATCCAATCCTTTCGGTAATTCTAGCACATAAGCATTATCTGAGATTTTCTTTACTATTTTACATGGAGCAATCTTTTTCAACTTCAATTTTTTATATGCTTTTCCTATGAACCTTTATTTTCGTAGGTACACATAGATTAAGTCCTCCTCTTCAAACGATTGCAATAGCCCCCTCCATTCGTCCCCTAGCTTATAACCAAAATTACTTTTCTCCAACTATTTTCTCACCTTCTCGCGCACTTCCTTCATATGGTCAACAAATGACTCAGCATCTGCACTCTTCTACATCTCTATTGACAACTTCATCGATTCGGTTAATCCATGTGGACTCCTTCCTTGTACAATTTGGAATGGACTCATTCTAGTCGACCTATTTACAGAGTTGTTGCATGCGAACTCTACCTGTGCCAACACATTTTCCCACTCCTTTGGTCGATCAGTGGTTAAACATATTAACAAGTTTCCAAGGATTTTGTTTATGAATTCAGTCTACCCATTAGGCTACAGGTGGTATGAAAAATTGAATTGCAACTTTGTATCCAATTTCTTCTACAAGGTTCTCCAGAAATGACCCATGAATTTGGTATCTCTATTTGAAGATATGCTCTTCGGTAATCCATGCAACCTCAGAATCTCCTTAATGAACAAAACAACAATACATGTGGCATCACTTGTCTTCTTTGAATGAATAAATTGTACCATCTTTGAAAACCTATTGACTACCACAAATATGGAGTCATTACCTTGTTTTGTCTTAGGAAATCCCAACACAAAATCCATGTTAATATGTTCCCACAGAACCTCCGGTACAGGAAATGGTATATACAGTCTTGTATTATGACTTAGACGCTTGGCATGCTTACAAACCCTACAATGTTGTATCCACTTCTTTACATTTGTCACAAATCTTGGCTAGTAATATTTTTCCTCGACCAATGCCTTAGTCTTGTCGATGCCAAAGTGACCTCCTAATATTTCATCATGCAATTACCTTATCACATTCTCTCAAATTGACCCTTTGGGAATGCATAACTGGTGACCTTTGAAAATGAATCTTTCCTTAATGAAATAATATAAGTATGGAGTTTTGTCGACACTCCATGGATCCTTCAACGCCTTCCATGCTTCAGCAAAATATTCGTTGACTTCATAGTCGGATTTCATCGAATCTAACTCATTCAACTAAATGGTCATCGTTTCCAATAAGGCGACTCTTCAACTCAACATGTTGAAAACTCTGTTCGTATTTCCTGAATTATTTCGCAATGCAAAGGTATAACTCTGCAAAAAGTCAACCCATTTCATATGCTTCCAATTCAACTTCGTCTGAGTGTTTGAGTACCTCAGATATTGATCGTTTGTAAACAACACAAATTCCTCGAGAAAAAGGTAATGTATCCATTTCTTCAATGACTGAACAATGGCTCAAAACTCCTAGTCCTAGACTGAATATTTTTGTTTAGCTTCATCCAATTTTTCACTAAAGAATGCAATTGGTCGACCTTTTAGGATCAATACTGCTCCAACTGTGGTTCCACTGGCATCACAGTGAACAAGAAATAGCTTGTCAAAATATGAGAGGGC
Organism: Larix kaempferi; assembly: GCA_027924585.1. NCBI lineage: Eukaryota > Viridiplantae > Streptophyta > Pinopsida > Pinales > Pinaceae > Larix > Larix kaempferi. The sequence continues at coordinate 13,682,015 of BSBM01000598.1, read as the reverse complement.
CAATATTGATCACTCCATCACCTTTTGCTTCAACTTCTCAAATGCTCTTCAAGTTGCTTCATTCCACTCGAACTCACCTGTCTTCATGCACATGGTCAATGGTGCACATATCCAACTAAAATATTTAATAAATTTCCTGTAAAAACTAGAAATTTCATGAAAAATTCTTACCTCTATAGAGTTTCTCGGCTCAGGACATTTTAGAATTGCTCTCACCTTCTCAGGATCCATATTCAATCCTTGGCTAGAAATTATGAATCCCAAATAAATAAATTCATCTTTCATGAAGGCACATTTATGCCAATTAACCAACATTTTCTCCTTACTCAACTTCTACAACACTTGTCTCAAATGAGTCAAGTGTTCGACTTTAGTATTGTTGTAAATTAGAATATCATTGATGTAAACAATGACGAACCTTCCTAGGAATGGCTTCAATACTTCATTCATTAAAATCCTAAATGTGTTTGGTGCATTGGCTAGCCCAAATGGCATAAACAACCATTCATACATCCCTTCCTTCATCTTGAACTTTGTCTTCCATTTGTCACCTTCTCTGACTCTGATTCGATGGTATCCACTCTTCAAGTCAATCTTGGTGAAGTACTTTGCTCCACTCAAGCATTCGATCAAGTCATGCATCCTTGGTAATTAAAATATGTACTTGATTATAATATGGTTGATGACCCCTAAATCGGTTCACACCCTAGTGTCAGTATAGTTGGTATTGCACATGGGCTCAAACTTTCCCTTATCAGGTCTATGTCCAAAAATTCCTAGATCTATCGGTTCAACTCAACATTTTTAGTTAGTGTCATCCTATGTGTCACCTTCTTCGACAGATTCGATCCTGGAATCAAGTCGATTTGATGGGATATGCTCCTCATTAGCGGAAATCCCTTTGGCATCTCCTTAACAAATATCCTCCTTTGGACTGTCGACACTCGGTCCCTTGGGAATGGATGAAAAACAATATTGTTGCTTCTTTTCCTCCTTTAGGAATTCCTTAGTTGAACACATCAGCACTCGTTTCTCCCATTAGTTATTCTCACTTCCATTATTACTCCAAATATCCTCTAAGGGAATTATTTTTTCTCTCCTGCCATCCTTCCATACGGTGAAGATAATTTTATGACCATCATATATCATGCTCCTATTGTAATTTCGTGGTCTTCCTAGCAACAAATGGAAAGCCTCCATGGGAATGACATCACACAACACACTATCATAAAAATGACCAATTTAAAATTTATCAAATGTTGTCGAGACATTGTAACACGATGTCCTTTCTGCAACTACAAAACTCTATAAGCATTTGGGTGTGGTCAGAATTTCAAACCCAGTTTCTTAATGACTTCAATTGATACAAGGTTCTCCATGTTGCCTCCATCGACTATCATTGAACAACTTCTATCCCTGATCCTCACTATGGTTCGAAATATATACTTCATCTATGTTGGACCCTTCTCCTCTTGTTGGGTCGATTGAAACATAGTCCATCTAGTTGTTGAATTATTGCATCCTTTAGATTTGATTTCATCATCACTGTTGCGTACAGTTGAACCAGACTTCCTTTTAGCCTTGTCAGTTGTCTAACTTTTGGTCTCTGGCCTCTTTGCTACGGTAGGATTTTCGAGCATTCATATGCCTTGTGCCCCATTTCTTGACAGTTATGGTAGACTACGGTCAGTCTATCTACACCTCTTTCTCCGAAATATCCTCTCCAACCAAATGTGCCTCTACCTCTAGGGTATTCACCACCCCGTCGGTACTTTGGTGGAGGGTTTCTAGTTGTACCCTCATCTCTTCGAACTTCACTGTTTTCTTCTCTCTTTGACCGACTAATCTATCCTCTTGTGGAAGTAAGTTTTCCATCTATTCCTCTAACAGTAGTCTTCCCACTAGTTGTCGATGCATTCTGGTGAGCTTCTATTTTTCTTTCAACGCCAATTTGCAGGCCTCTCTAACTATTCTGAACCTTAGTAGGCTCAATTCATCCCGAATGGAATATTTCAGGCCTTTCACATATCTAGCCATAGATTCTTTGTTAGGATATTTAGACACTGAGGAGTTAGTTAAGATCAACTTGTGTAATATATCCGTTAGGAAAAGTGTGTTTCTTTAGTATGCATTAGTATGCATTTGTAAATACTTAATCCGACGATCATGATATGTTCCCGACATAGAGTGATCTGACGAATCAACTTCTCCTAGATCATACCTACCCTTGATCTGTGGCTCAACACCCAATTGGTCCATGATCTCTATTTAAAGAGCATGGAGGGTCATTGGAAAGTTGATCGATTATGAGAAGCTCATTTGTAACTTTCTTTCTTTGCATAATAAATTGCTCCGTAGAAGCTATTTGACCGGGGTTGTGGAGTGTTTCCCTCATGAGGGTTTAAACCACATCAAAACATCGGTGTGTTGATCTATGATCTGTTTGTGTGAAGTGGTTTCTCTAGGTGTTCGGTCTTTTGGGAGTACCCTGTGTACCCGAACATGGTATCATTATAAAAGTGAAATCACTTATTTTATAAAAGTGATTAACTTAAAGCAACTTTCTTGTAAAGTGGTTGTCAAAATTTCATCTTGGGAAGAGGGGGGTCCTTTTTTTTTAGCTGGTCATTTTATATCTTCCACGTCACTATTGGGGACATCTTCAATAGTTTCTTTGTTCAAGCATAACTTCATCATACAGAGTCAGTTTTCAGTGCCATTTTTTTTAAACTGCCTATTTTTTCGAGCTCTTCACATCTAGACTATTGGTTTCTGCTTTTACAGCCATTAATTTACAAATATGGTCTCCCCTTGTGATATTCTACTTACCAGTTCCAACTATTTCTCATGGAAATCTCATATGGAGGATGTTCTACAAAGTAGAGAACTTTTCAGAATTACCTCAGGGAAAGAAACAGAACCTACTGATGATGATAAGAAAATCAAACGGGAAAATAGATGTGACGAAGCTCGTGGATTGATTGGGATGTCAACCTCTACTGATTTGCGATTCCACATATCTGGAATTGATGAACCTGATGCTACTTGAGACAAGTTGGAATCTGTGTTTGGTAAACACAATGAAATTCGAGGTCACCAACTCAAAAATGAGTTGATTTCTTTAAATCCAAGTGATTTTTCATGCATTCAAGATTATTTATCTAAGTACAAAACTCTTAAACTCTTATGTGCAGAATGTAATATTAAGAGAGAAGACAAATAATGCATTTATCATATTCTTTCAAAACTTGGACCTGGATATTCTATTTTTGTATCTACATTTTACTCCATGAAAGAATCATTGAATGCAGCTAGCTATCAAGAGCCTAGTCTTGAATCCTTTTGTGATTCCTTGATTAGAGAGCAAGATAAACTCATCCATCTTGGAATAATCAACAATGCAGATACATCTGGGAAAGCCTTATTGTTCCAACAGAAAGAAAAGTCCAAGCCTCCCAAGAAACAAATTTTTTGCAATAATAAATCAAACAAGGGTCCCAAACCCTCTCAGTCAGCTCCTTCTTTAAAAAATGACAAAGGATCCAAGCCAAAAGGCAAGAAGACTGAGCGTCATTGTAACTATTGCGAGAAAGATAATCATGATGAATCTAAGTGTTTCAAGAAGATGGCAGCCTTGGAAGCAGCAATAAAGAAGCACCACATCAGCCTAGATTCGTCTTGAGAATCTACCTCTCATGGACATGCACTTTGTGCTTCTGGTTATTCTTATACTGCATCTTCTTCTTCTACTTCAAATGAATGGCTCATTGATTCTGGAGCAACTTATCATATGGCTAAGGATCAAGCCATCTTTTCTACTATGCATGAATGTAACACCAAACAAATATTTGTTGGTGATGATAGATCTCTAAGTGTTGTAGGAGCTGGAACAGTTCCAGTAGATAATGGTCATTTCAGTGATGTACTATGTGTTCCAAGAATTTTCTGCAATTTGTTATCAGTCTATCAAATCACTCATTCTGGTGAAGGTAAAACTATGACGTTTACACCTCACCAAGTTGTAATCAAGGATTTTAAAGATCCTCAACAGGTCCTAACTACCGAAATTGTTGATGATATTACCAGGTTGTACAAGTTTAACAACTTTGGGTCATCACCTTTTCCTTCAGTTTTTGTTGCTCATAGTGATAACTTGAGCAAACTTTGGCATGAGCGATTTGGTCACTAAAATTATCGCTCATTGCAACAACTCTGTAAAGACAATATGGTGACAGGTATTTCGATGGTATCTTGCAGGGATGGTGTTTGTTCCGGTTGTGTACTCGGAAAACATCATTGGGACAGTTTTGACAAACATGCCTCTTGGCATGCCTCGGTTGATCCAGGTGGATATCGGTGGCGGCCCACCTCTTCCAACTGGCTCAAAACAGTCTTCTGGCAATTTTGGTAAATTACTATTTTTAGCAGTTTTTCGGGTCCTGAACTTCCGAAGCCATTTTGAGGCCCTAAACGACATTTTTTGGCGATTTGGGGGACCAAATGGCTGCCTTTGTCGGCATACATTTGGGCCCAGTTGAAAGTTGTAAATCTCGGATAGACCTTCCCAGCGGGCTACCGAGTGCCCCAAACGGAGATCGTATGCAAAAGTTATGACCCCGGGAAGTTGACTGTTCAACTAACCACCTTGGGGCCGCAAACTTTATGACGGTTCATCTTCTAGGGTTAGTTTTTTGGATGTTTGGGATTCTTTCCCTCATGCTTATGATAAATAGGCCCTTTCGGCCTCTCTTTGTATTCATCTTGGCACGAATGAGCATAGCAGCCACATCTCTTCTCAGAGATAGCTACCACCATTCTAGCTATTGTATTTTACAGTCTGTTCCATTTCCGCTACTTAATAGAATATGTGTTTACTGTATCACTGTGTTATTTGCAATATATCTCTGTATATGATTATGTATATGCTATCTTTTGTTTCGTTCCCGCATAAATCCGGATCATCGGTTCCCTTGGAGCTTGTGCATAGTGACTTGTGTGGTCCTCTTCCATCTGCTTCCTTTTCTGGTTTCAAATATTTCTTAACTTTCATTGATTATTACACCATACGCACTTGGGTTTATTTCTTAAAACTTAAGAGCGAAGTATTTAACATGTTCTTGGCCTACAAGGCCCTTGTTGAAAAACAATCTGGTCATCAAATTATTAAGTTAAGATCTGACAATGGAGGAGAATATGTTAACAAAATTTTCACTACTTTATGCACTAAACAAGGAATCCAACAACAACACACTGTTCCATATACACCACAACAAACTGGTGTAGTTGAACAGAAGAACTGCACTTTAAAAGAAATGGCAAATTGTATGATCCAATCTAAGGGAATAAGTCTTCAGTTTTGGGCCGAAGCCATTAATTGTGCAAATTACATAGTTGATCGCACCCCCACTAAAGCATTACAATGTATCACACCGGAAGAAGCATGGATTAAAATTAAACCTGATGTAAGTCACTTCCGTGTGTTTGGTAGTGAAGCATGGGCCCACATTCCGGATGAAAAACGGAAAGCATTGCAGCCTAAAAGTGAAAAGTGCATATTTGTTGGATATTCTGGAGATGTAAAGGGTTATAGACTTCTTCAACCACATTCTCATGATGTAATCATTAGAAGAGATGTTAAATTTGATGAAAATCTCTTGGCTTGCGAGCCTAACTCGGCAATTGTGCCATCTTTGGCCTGCAAGCCTGATTCGGCAATTGTGCCTTCTTCTCTTCCAAATTCCTTGACAGGTTTCCAACTCCAGTTTCTGATGATGACAGTGAGGATGAAAATCCACCTCCGCCTGCTCATGTTCCTCCAGTTGCACTAGCACAAGTGCTTCCTCGATGGGTTCGTTCAACATGTGAAGCAACTGGTGATCTTTCCAGTGATCGTAGATATCAACGTCAAACACGTTCTCAGTTTCAGTGAGCCTCTTCTCTTTTAGCTCAAGTTTCCGAGAATCATGATTCAGAAACCTTTGCAGAAGCTTCAGGAAATCCAGATTGGGATGCAGCTATGGATGAAGAATATCGTCCCTTAATGGGGAACGATACTTGGGATCTTGTACCTCTTCCAAAAGGAAGAAAACTTGTCAGATGTAAATGGGTCTAAATAACTAAGTATGCATCAGATGGAAGTGTTGAAAGACTTAAGGCAAGGTTAGTTGCCAAAGTTTTTTCCCAAGTTGAAGGGATTGACTACAATGAAACCTTTGATCCTGTCGCAAAAATGAACTCCATACACCTTGTTCTCTGCCTTGCAGCCTTACACAACAGGGAAGTCCATCAAATGGATGTCAAGTCTGCCTTCTTACATGGTGATTTACAGGAGGAAATTTACATGGAACAACCTCCTGGATATGTTTAGAATAACTCTAGCCTTGTCTACCACCTTAAGAAATCCTTATATGGCCTTAAGCAAGCTCCTAGAGCTTGGTATGCCAAAATGGATAGCTTTCTCCTTGACACTGGTTTTTCTAGATGCCATTCTGACCCCAATGTCTATACCAACAAAGTAGGAAACCATCTCATCATACTTGTTCTATATGTTAATGACCTTATTCTTACTGGTAGTGACCCTAAGCTTATAAGCCATGTGAAATCCAGTCTTAAGAAAAAATTTGAAATGTCAGCCTTAGGACATTTGCATTATTTTCTTGGTCTCCAAGTCCTGCAAACCAAAGAAGGAATATTTCTTTCTCAGTCTAAGTATGCTTGTGACCTTCTTCGTCGCTTTCACATGGAAGATTGTACACCTGCCCCTTCTCCCTTCCAGTCTGGAGTCAAACTTTCTGCCACTTGTACTTCACCTGAAGTAGATGCCACCTTGTATCATCAGCTTGTTGGTAGTATCTTATACTTGACTCATTCCCGTCCTGACCTTTCCTTTTTCGTTGGTCGTGTTGCCCGTTATATGCAAACACCTCATGAAAGTCACTGGAAAGAAGCTAAAAGAATACTTCGATATATTCGAGGTACAATTCAGTTTGGGATTCATTACAGTACAGGGGGGAAACCTTTGTTGGTTGGTTTCACTGATTCAGATTGGGCCGATGATCTTGATGATCGAAATTCTACTGCAGGTAATGTTTTTAGTCTGGGATCTAGACCTGTTACTGGGGCTTGTAAGAAACAACAAGCTCTTGCTCTTTCTTCAGCAGAGTCAGAATATCGAGCCGCAGTTAATGCCAATCAGGAAGCTTTATGGCTTTGACAGATCCTTTTAGAGTTTGGATTCGAGCAGCAACAGCCTGCTCCACTTTGGTGCAATAATCAAAGTGCCATCAAGCTTGCCAAAGATCCAATCCTACATCAACACAGCAAACACATTGAGCTTCATATTGCTATATCTGTGTCCGGATATACTCAGTGATTATTCAAGTGAATAATCCTCCAATGGAAAATAACTCCATTTGATAAAATAATAATATATAATCGATAATGGATGATTAATAATTTACAATGAGGCTCACCTTTATAGGCTTGAGCGTGTATAGTGAAGGGTTACACCCTTTCACTTAATAATTAATAACTTTAATTAACATACATATAATATTCATAGCATTGCCACTCTCTTAGAAAGGCTTTGTCCTCAAAGCCTTATAATTTTGGCGCATTCTTCTTTGTGATGTCATGGCTGACGACACATGTCGATACGAACTGCTAAGTGTAGAGCATAACTTCTGATATGTGGATGGGTCAATCCATCCCAAATTGATTTGTTGTTGATTGTTGGGATTCCCCATTGATCGGTCGGTAAGAGCTTTGATCACATTAGTACCATCGTCTTTCGACATTTCCCACTTTTCAGAATATCGGTTTTTATGGTTGGGGTGTTGATAGGGAATTTTCACAATGTCATTTTCTTTTACGAGTGTCGTCTTTTGAGCATTGATCTGAGCTGGGAGTTTTATTTTCGTCTCTTTAGGTTTTAAGGTTTCATTTTGTATCTTTTCCAACTTGTTTCCTAACTGCCTGTTATCATTTTGAAACTTCTTGATCAATTCGACCTGCGATTTTCTGTCATCTTCACACTTCTTAAGTTGTTCCTTAAAATCTTCATTATGACTTCTGATGCAGCTATTTTCTTCTTGCTTGTCTAGAAGTTTTCCTTCAATGTCTTTCGTAGATGGTTCTGTCTTCCGACTATTTTTCAGCTTCTTAATTTTTGTGACTAGTGTCTTGTTATGATTTCTTAATCTAAAAATTTCTTCGGAATTGTTGGATAGTGTTTTATTACTCTTTGCGATCTCCAGTTTGTGTCCCTTTTTAGATTCATCATTTTGTTGTTGAAGAACCTTTATCTGTTGTCGACACTGGCCGACCTCTGATTCTTGACTTTCTAATTTATGTCGTAACTACATTAGTTCTTCATCTTTGTCGCTAACGATTTTGTTCAAGCGTATTATTTCTGCTTCGTAATTAGATATTTCCTTCTTTATATCTTGATTTTTCAACCTCTGATTGAAATCACTTTCATCTTTTAATTCCTTGATTTGCGCACATAATTTTTCTATGTGATTTTTCTGGTTGGACATTGTTTGTTCATTGAACCGTTCTTGTATCTTATGTAGTTCAATCTTTATTTCTGATTGTGTGTTGATATCTCGTAATTCTTCATTGTCTTTTCGGCAGCGCTTTAACTTGGCTTCTAATTTCTCTATTTGTAGTCTCAAATCGGTTGCCATGGTTTCTAATTTCTTTGACGGTGGGATGATCTTCTTTGATTTATTTGATGAGTCTTTCTTAAACTTGGTCGTCTTCCTTTGACTTAACTTATCCAATGATGGATAGTCTCTGCTAGATCTTCACTTCTTGTCTTTTTTCTTTGATTTGTCTTCTTTGTTTTTTTTCTCGATTTTGTCTTCTTAATACTTCTTATCTCTCTTTTTTTTCTTTTTCTTTTTTTTTTCAAAAATAATTATTATAAAATAATAATTATTATTATTATTTTACTTTAACCTTTTTGACTTTGTAATTTTTGCTAGTAAAAGGAAGGTTTATAAATAACTTTTTAAAAACCTTTTCCTTAAAGTATTTCTTTATATATATATATAATATCTTATATCCCTTATATCTCCTTTTATTCTAAATATAGTGCTAAACACTTTTTCAATTTTTTTATAAAAGTATATTTTCTTAAAATTCTTATAGTCCACGAATATCATATATAATAATGTATTATTATATATTTTTTTGTTCTAATATTATAACAATAACTATATTATTATAATATTTTTTTGTTTTTGGTTGCAGGTTTTAGGGTTTTGTGTGGATGGATGGCGTGGAGGAGTGGGGAGGTGCAACAACGAGCACCGTGGAAGGCGTGTAGGTGGGGAGAGGGCGCAGCAAGAGGGCAGAGGACGCAGCAGGAGAGCAGACGAGAGTGGAGTGGCCGAGCAGTTTTGGGTAAGAGTCGAGCGCGGGGGAGGCTGCAGGAGGGTGGATGCAGCGAGGTGTAGAGTGGGGGAGTGTGCGGATGCAACGTGGGGTAAGGAGACGGCTACAAATGCATAGGGGGAGAGGGAATGAATGGAGGGAAGTAGAAGGAGGGCGCGGGGTTTGAGCAAGAGGACGTGTGGATGGAGTGTGTGTGGACTGGCAGGGAGAGCGTGAGGGAATGGAGGATAAGGTAGTGGCGTGAAGGGAAAAAGCGTGGGAGTGGAGTGGGAGTGCTGTGAGGGAAGGATGCGTGGGGGAATGGGATTGGCGAAAGGAAGAAGGGCACGCGGAGGTGCAGCAGGAGGAAGAAGGAGAGCTGGCGATGAGCTGAGGAGAGGTGAGTGTGGCGTGTGGCGTGTGGACGAGACGAGAAGAGAGTGGATGGGAGTGGAGAATGTGGAAGGGAGATATGTGAGGTAGCATAGTGCGTGAGGGAGTGCAGGAGGCAGATTGGAGTGGATTGGGTGAGCGGAAGCTTGCAGAGTTGAGTAGAGTTCAGAAAATCTGAGTATGGATGGCTAAAATTCTAGATCATAGATCTGGGTTCAAGGATTCCTTGAAAGTTTGGCTACAAGCCAAAAATATGGCCAAGGGCCAGAATCAATAAGTGTCCGAGAATCTGAGCGCTCTGATACCAATGCTATATCCGTGTCCGGATATACTCAGTGATTATTCAAGTGAATAATCCTCCAATGGAAAATAACTCCATTTGATAAAATAATAATATATAATCGATAATGGATGATTAATAATTTACAATGAGGCTCACCTTTATAGGATTGAGCGTGTATAGTGAAGGGTTACACCCTTTCACTTAATAATTAATAACTTTAATTAACATACATATAATATTCATAGCATGCACTTCATCAGAAATCTTGTTCATGATTGTGTTCTTGAAGTACTCTTTTGTCCTACAGATGATCAAGTTGTAGACATATTCACCAAGTCTCTTACAAAAGCGAAATTTTCTAAACTTCGATCTATGTTAGGAATTCAGGAACTTGTCATTAAGGGGGGATAGGCTCTAATGCCTCCTTCCTTCTCCTAATAGTGTCACTTTTGTAAATCCTTCAATCCTATCCCAAGTTGTTCTTAAGGGGGGATGTTAGGATATTTAGACACTTAGGAGTTAGTTAAGATCATCTTGTGTAATATATCCATTAGGAAAAGTGTGTTTCTTTAGTATGCATTTGTAAATACTTAATCCGACGGTCACGATATGTTCCCGACATAGAGTTATCCGACGGCTCAACTTCTCTTAGATCATACCTACCCTTGATCCGTGGCTCAACACCCGATTGGTCCATGATCTCTGTTTAAAGAGCATGGAGGGTCATTGGAAAGTTGATCGATTATAAGAAGCTCATTTGTAACTTTCTTTCTTTGCATAATAAGTTACTCCGTAGAATCTATTTGGCTGGGGTCGTGGAGTGTTTCCCTCACGAGGGTTTAAACCATGTCAAAACATCGGTGTGTTGATCTGTGATCTGTTTGTGTGAAGTGGTTGCTCTAGGTGTTCGGTCTTTTGGGAGTACCATGTGTACCCAAACATTCTTCCCCTTCATAAGTATGTTATGACCTAATGGACAGAACATAGAATTCTTCAGTGAATTCTTAAGAATTCATCTCCTTTTGTCTCAGGTTCTACAATTTCCTAAACAAACAAATCATATAATCGGTGGCAATGAACTTGTACTTCAACTTGGAAACCATTCTATCCCAAGTTTTAATTTATCTTTCCTTTTATTTACTCTGTCGGCCTGTACATTGTCCCACCATAATGAGGCATGACCTTTCAACTTCAAACAAGTAGTTTTTACCCTTTTGGGTTCTTCTATCTGTACCGTATCAAAATATTCTTCCATTTCTCTAATCTAATATATAAACTCTTCAGGGTTAGGACTCCCTGCGTAGGTGGTTACATCCATCTTAAACCTACCCTTCATTTTTTATAGAACCTTCAGTATTCTATCTTCTCACACTTCTTTTGCTTCCTCAACAACATTTTCTTCATCCTCAACCTCCACATCACTATGGTCAAGGGTTTCAGCAACAAATCCCCTCTTATGGGATTCCTTCACTATAGCCAACTCATTCTTCAGAGTTCTCATGGCGTGAAAACATGTCTTGAATGTTTAACGGTCAATAGTAACACGTGTGCCTCTACGTGTCTTTTTCCTCTGCCACAGACATTAACACCCCTTTGAGCCATTGCTCCTTCAAATCAACCGACTCAACCACTCTATCCAACCGCAGATGGATTCTCCAACACCTTTGCAACTCTACCCAACTGCAGCTGGATTTTCCTTCTTCCTCCCCATGGGATACTCCTGCTTTGATACCAACCGATGCAAGTAGGGTTAAAGGGAACTAGAGTGTTGATCACAGTACATAGCGAAAACACAACAAAATACTATCACAATAGAGAATTGGACACCTATAACTTTTTTGTTATTAATATTTGAAACAAATTACATATGTGAATTACAATGCAGAATCAATGCTCCATTTCAGTCGGTCTAGTTTCTATAATTAGTGGTTGTAATTACACATACCAGAAGCGCCAACTCTAGAACCCCCTTCTTCTTCACCTTGATCTGTATTTATAGCCTTTTTTTTCCTCAAAATCACGCTTAATCTTCCTCTAGAATCCTTTGGGTCCTTTCTCTGCAGTTATGAGCATTAACTGCTTCACCTGTAACCTCCTCAGCATACTCTACCACCTGCATATTCAAAAACCACCATAATTCCTGCAATAACTGCTCCAACTAATCATGTAATTTCCTAGACTCTTGTGCCACAACTTCCCTTGGTTGTTCATATCCTCAACCCTTTATGTCGCCGCAACTCTCAGTCGAACATTCTTCCTTGTCGGTCATTCCCCGACTTCTCTACTCCTGCGTTGGCCTTTATCTGACTTCCTCTTTTCTCCTTTAGTTGGTATGCACCTGACTGCTCTAAACTTCATTGACTTGACCTACCCTCAACTCCTATCAACCTTCTCACCCGTTGTCGACCCTGCCCCGTTGACCTCTTCTACAACTTGACCACCTTCATACTGGTATTCTACTCGATGGCATGGGATTCGACTGCCCACCTTTCCTTTCGTTTGGAGGTCATCGAATCTCCTCCATGTGACTCCATCTAACTTTGACTAGAAATTTTAGGGCTTGATGCCCCTGCATCATTTCGGATATCATCTCATTCATCCTTTGGAATTTTCATAATCTTCATGAAAAAGGAAAAGTACAAAAAAAATTGTTTATCAATATAAGAGTAAATATAGCCAATTATTAATTTTGCATTTTTTAGGATTCCTTTCCCCTCCCTGCACAACATACAATAAATGTGAAATAGAGTGTTTGAAACATGTTAGGGTAAATCTATGAAAATGGTAAAACTTTTCAATGAAATGTGGTGAATTTTGATGTGTAGTAAAAAAACTTGTAAGGTATTTTGTTGTCTTTCTAAGAGTATTTTTTCAAAGAAAAATTGTATCATTTAATGTGTTAAATGTGTATTTAATTATAGAATTGTACTTGCAACTTTATGAAAAAGTTAATAAGTGAGTTTTGTTCCTCTCAAATTATTCAATGTTCAATATATAATTTCCAACAAAAAAAAATATGATCCACAAAGAAATAATAGATCCCACATTTCTTTAATTCTTTATTTTTAAAATACTTTTTTTTCATTATTTTTTGAATTTGACCTATTGATATTTGAATATCTTTTATACACATGTGTGTTCTTGTCAACACTTTTCAAATATTTACATAAATTGAAAAACAAAAAAGATCTTTATAAAAAGAAAAGATCCATGAGAATCTCACATATTTTTCATAATTTTTTAGTTGTGTATTTTTTATATTATTTATGTTTCTTTTAGAACCTTCAAAACTATGGGGAAAAAATTAAGTATAATTTTTAAAATAAATTAATTAAAAATATATAATCAAAAGTGTGAAAATGAGATGTTATTCGATAAGGATTCATCGAAGAATCCATTGCATTAACTCCACCACCTAGGATGAAATATATTGTTAAGCACTGAATGTTGGCACATTACCCCCTATATTGTGGCTCATTCCAAATTATTGATGTTGGCTTGGGTTTATTAGTGGTAATTGTCATTAGTATTATTATATTAGTTATGTTGGCTTGGGTCCATTAGTTGTAATCATACATTTTTGTCTCCTATATATAGTAAGGATACCTTTTCATTTGAATAGTCTCATCTTGTCTTGTCTTATGTACTTAGTACATTGTATAAGGAGGTTTCTCCCTCGAAGAGGATTGATATTTATATCTTTTCTTCATTATTAATGTGTGGATTACTCTTTGTGAAGAACCTGCAACAATTAATTAATAAGAATATGCGAAATAGCAGAAATGACAGAACTCAGAATCACTTTTATATTGATCGCAGGCCACTTTGAGGGGGCAACCTCCTTTGAGCAAGCTCAATACAAATAACTTCATGGTGCCTTCAATGACCTCAACACACACTTATATACTAATTCTATGCCCAATACTATGAGTCAAAACCATGGGACATATAATACTATGGGACGACTTACAAAGCATATGCATCCAATACTATGGGTCAATACTATGGGCTAATATAAACTATGGATCAACAAATACTACGGGACGACTTACAAAGCATATGCATCCAACAACAATATACTAACATAGTGAAGAGAAGGGTTGGCACGGGTTCCTAACACTCTTTCTAGTCTCTTTATGCTCTTTTCATGCTCTTTTGGAGAATTTGGTGCTTCACATTTGGTATTAGAGTTTGGACACTTCCAAAACAAGACATCTTGGCATTTTCGCTATAATTTTATTCTACAAATATTCAGACAATGAAACTTGGAACCCATCTAAAAATAAGGCCAAAATATATGTGGTAAAATTTTCAAATCCTGACTCATTACATATTCACAGTTATTCCTAGTGAAAAGTAGAGTTTCTGACTAGTCTAAAACAAGTGTTATGAGAAAAAAAAATTATATCTGGGGCATGCTAGATCCAAATTGAATGAAACTTGTTCCATCAGAAAGAAGACAAAGCACAATATTTGTGGTAGCAATTTCAAACTCAAATCTGAAAAATTGGACACATGGAATTTCGTACACTTTTGCTCTTCTGAAAGGACCAAAAACAACAAGTGTTGGGAGATTCACCATATTTTTTTGTTGGCACATCAGAATTAGGTTAAACCTATGGCATTGAAGAGAGTACATATCAGGATACTGTATGAAGAATTTTCAGACTCAGAGGGGCCTAAATTTAAGGGTTTCCTCAGTTGGAAATCAGCCTTCAAATCAGGGTTGGAAAAATGTACGTCATTTTAAATTTAGAAATAAATTTTAGTAGAATGATCTATTTGAGGTGAACACAAGGTGTAATGTATATGTGAGAATTTTTCACAACCTAAATCTAGTTCACTGAAGAAACCTCACAATTAGTTTTGCAAGAATGCAGAGAAGGAATAAAATTTGAGCAGAACACATGAGAAAAATAAACTCAATTGGATAAAATTCCATCTTGATACTATTGAACAATAAGAGTACAATAAATAATACATCTCAAGAGAGAAAATCGAATGCACTAAATGAAATTCAAAAATCTCACAAAAGGCAAGCTTACTAAAAGCAAAAAAACCCCAATAGTGGCAACATCACTTTCCAACTCAGTCAAGGACCTCACGAATTAGCTAAATCAGATATGGCAGCTAATGAGTGATGAAAAATAAGTAATATGATGGATTTTGGAGATAAAACGATGGAGGATTTGTTTACCAAAAAGTAGACAACTTTCCAATTCCATAAAGGCACCTAGCTTTATCCTTATCCACTGAAAAGCAGAAAAAGCAGGAAAATCTATGTAAAAGCAGGAAAGTGCTCTTACCATTCTGGACTATCATAAAAAGCAGACAGAATCTACCAAAATCTATCTGGGGCGCACATGTGGATAATGATGGAAAGTGTGAGCCTAAAATATGTGGTTAACAACCTAGACAAACACCTAGGAAATTATCAAAAATGAATAATACTTTTATCCTAAGTCTAAATGGATTTTTAATATTCTAACACCCCCCCTTAAGCTTGAATTAGAGTGAGTAAAATATCATTAGGGCCCAAGAAACAAGGCTTATGGTCACTCCATTACAATTATTATGCCCATGTAAACTGAGGAAATAGGAAACACCTCATGGGAACAAAACCCTCCCTCAAAAATGGACATGTGCACAACAAAACTTAATGTTGCTCCATACTCAAGTAGGTGTGAACTTGATCATATTTATGGAGGTATATTCATATTGGGAAGAAGTGTTGGAAATATGGCTTATGATTGACATTGATGTCAACAGGATCTCAGTAATGACAAAGGAATAACCAAGGACATGATGGGAAGAGTGAACTCAGTGAAAGTCAAAAGATGGCATGCATGATGATGTGGCATGGTTGGTAGTGATGACATGGAATGTATGGCGATGTGGCATGTGTGATGAGGCTTGAAAAATACATGATGGTGTTCTGCAAGCTATCAGAAAGATATTATAGCAGTCTAAAATAGTTTTGGAAAAATATGGCAATTTGGTGAAAACGAAAAACTGACTAAGTATGGGAATCTAGTAAAAAACTGACATAGAAAAATGCCCGCCATAATTTCTAGGAGAATATAAATTCCCGCACCATAGGGGGTCCTGTAGATTGATGTGTTTCCTACATGACCACGTTTTCAGTTTATCCTGAAAGTGCCCGAAGAAAAAATTATGAGCCTGCCAAAACAGGGTTTTAGCAAGCAAAAGTGACTAAAACACCTCAGAAAGATGCCCACCATAATTTATGGGGGAGAGAAAATTCCTACATCGTATGGAGGTCTTATAGCTTGTTATTTGGCCTACCTGACCATGTCTTTAGTTTGATTTGGAAGTTAATAAGAAAGAAAATATGAATCTGCCAAAAAGGGGTTTCAAAATAAGTTTTAGAGGAAATCTTGAAATCAACTAAGTGTTATAACTGGTAATAAAAGGTCAGTTAGAAATGCCCGCTATGCCTCTCAGGTTGACGATAAAAATCAACTGAAAGCATTATGATGTAGCTTGTTCATAGGTTCACATGACCATGGTCTCAGTTTGATTTAAGAGTCTTTTAGGAGAAAAATAGAGAATTTCCAAAACAAGGTTTTAAGCAGTTTTATTGTTTTAATGTTTGAAAAATTAGTAAAAATGGCTTCAGTAAAATGCCCGCCAAAGGTTCCTCCTGTACAAATAAATTAGTTAAAAAGAATGGGAATGTTCCTTGTTGAAATGGCTATCCATCCAAGAAGTCATTATTCCTCTGGGTGTTCAGATGTGTGAAATATGGGTCTGCCAAAATAAGAAAAAATGTGTTTATGATGTTCAAAAAGGTTGAGTAGCTAATTTCAAATACCTGCCAGAAGCTCAAGGTGTCTCAGTAAATTGTATGGATGACATGGTGCTGTTGTCTGAGTGGACTGACTATCCAGCCATACCTTCAGTCTGCTTAGTAATGGTCAGATGACAAAGATGTGAGTCTGCCAAAATGCCTCCTGGCACAATAATGACTAGGGTTTTGACAATATTTATCTAAGGGTTGAATTATAAATTTTGGAAGCCTATTTTCAAGTACTCGCCAGAAGATGGGTGTGTATCAAAAGTTCAAAAAGGGAACAAGGTTCTGATCCTTGTTAAAGTGGCTACCCATCCATATCTTTAGTTTGTTTAAAGGTGACCAAATGTGTGAATTGGAAACCTGCCAAAACCAAAAAAATATGTTAGTTTGCATATTCAGAAATATTAAAAAAAATGGCTAAGTGTTAATTAAAAATGTTGGCAGAGTAAGTGAAAGTATGAAGGATAAGTTGATTCAAGCATTTCCAGAAAACCTCCTCCTATGTAATAAAAAGCCTATGACAGAAATGAAAATCTAGAAAATGCAGATCAGAGTTTTATTGTTCATCATTGAAAATAAATTAATGAAGCAGAATTTTAAACAGAGTGTATCATTCCTGTAGAAACATAAAACAAAATTAAAATAAAGAAGCGTTGTTTGATAAACATAAATGAAGGGGGGGCAGAAGGAAAGCCCACATCCTGGAGGTGAATACAGCCTTCGTCTTGGAGAGAAACGTGCCCAAAAAAATGGTGCCCACGCTGTAAAGAGAACCAGCGTTGTGAAGCTGGCAGGGAGCCAGAAGAAGTCTGAGAAAGCCCGCATTTTGGAAATATTGAAGCTCGTGACCAGAGATGGAGGAAGCCTACAGGTGAAGGGTGTATGCCCATAGAAAGAAAGCCAATATAAGAGGGAGTAATGCCCGTAGAAAGAAAGCCAATATAAGAGGGAGTAATGTCCACGTGGAGGAAACCTGTAGGTGAGTTTAAAGCCCACAGAGGCTTAGAGTAAGATCATACTCGCGTGAAGAAGGAAGCTCGAAGGAATTAAATATGGAAGATTAGCTCGCAGCCTGAGTGGAAGGAAGAAATCCCGCAGCATGAGTTTGAAAAATCGGGATCTCGAAAAAGCTATTAATTAAAGAACAAAGTTTTAATTAATAAAAAATGGAATATAAACAGAGTTGTATTTTGATAAAAATCTGAAAGCGCGTGAGTTCAAATATTGTGTCTGTTCAGAATGAAGAGGTACAAGATTGAAAGGTCATGAAGATTTGAAGGGGTGTGAGCATGTTTTGAATAGTTATAATGATCCATAAAGAAGTCAGAATATATAAAGAAAATATAGAAGATGTAGTAGTGTGTTTTTTTTTGTGTTCTGAAGTCTGCATATAAGAAGAAAAAGTCTTAGTGTCTATATAGAAAATACAGATGTGGCATTAAGAATAGATGAACAGAGTCTTTGTATTAGCATGAAGATATGAAGATGAGCAAAAACCAGTGAAGAAAGAAAAAGAATAATAGAGGGTGATAGTGTGTGTCTACTATGAAGATCTGAAGCAGCATTGAAGTATTAGAAGACAGAGAACAACAAATTAATGTGGCAGCATTGAAGACCAAAAGACAGAGACCAGCAAAGGGGAAGAAAAGCCAGTGACAGACTTAAAAGAAGATCTAGAAGACTGATGAGAAACATATAAGGGAGGTAGGGTGGTGCTAGGGCAGGCTACAATCCTGCAAGGGGGGTCTTGACCTCCTTCCATTTTTGGCTAGAAAACAAGGGTATTGGTGTACCCTTGTCTGTAGGTGCAGACAAAAACTAGGGTGTTGGTGCATCCTTTAGTGGTGGCTGAGAAACTTGGGGATTGGTGTCTCTAGCAAGTTGTGGCTTGCAAAACTTATTGTAAACATAATTTTGCAGTATAGAAAAGTGTTGGTGGTTTACCCAATTGGGGTTCCACAATAAAATCTGTGTTGTTGTGTCCCTTGTTGATTCCATATTTTTTTAAGGTTCTAATAAGTGGTTAAAAGGTAAAAGTTTACAATACTGATTCACCCCCCCCTCTCAATATTAACCAATACTATATCAATTGGTATCAGAGTCGGATCCTTCACTAAACAGTTTAACCACTGGAAGGAAGATCCTATTAAAAACCACTATGGATCAACAAGAAGAGGTTTACACAGAAAATGGATCTCCAATATTTGGAAAAGAAGAATACATATTCTGGAGCACAAAAATGAAAAGTTATATGCAGTCATTAGGACTTGATGTATGGGATGCAGTGATATCTGATTACATTCCACCAAAGAGAATAAGGACTTCAGCTCAAAAGAAAACCAAGAAAAACAATGCAGATGCAATAGAGGCCATATTGGATGGAGTACCTCAATCCATCAAAAGGAAGATTGGTCTGTATGTCTCAGCCAAGGAACTTTGGGATAAATTGGAAAAAAATTATCCAAATGAAGAGATAACACAAGTAAGCCTTTCTATTTGTGAGTCTGATAGTATAGACACAACTAAAGATGAAGAAAATCTATTCATAGGAACAATAACTCAAACTTCAGAAGATGATTCAGATGAGGAAAGTGAGGTTAACCTAGAAGCAGAACTTATGAGTGCCATTGAAGAATTGAGAAAAAGTAGGAGGATGAACAAGTCTTTGAAATAAAAAATTTCAAAGTATCAAGAAGAGCAAAATTCAAATGAAGAGGAAGTCAAGACTCTCCGAGAAGAATTGTGCATCTCAAAACAACAAGTGTTGGTTAGCTTGGAAGAAGGTGAGAGCTGGAAACAAGAAGTTGTTAAATTCGAAAAGGAAATAAAATACCACATGAAAGAGGTCAAGAGCTTAAAATTGGAAATTGCTACCCTCAAAGAAGAAATAAAGAAGCTGGAAGACAAGATGAAAAAGGCTGAGAGCTTGAGACAAGAAATTACTATCTTCAAGAAAGAAATAAAGATGCCAGAAGACCACATGGAAGAGGCCGAGAAATTAAGACTTGAAAATGCTAACTTCAAAAAGGAAATAAATAAACTAGAAGACCAGCAGATCATTAATGAAAAGATCAAGGAAGAAATGCAAAAATCTAGAAGACTTGAAGAAGAATTTATTTTGCTTAGAAAAAAGATTAATAAAGAATCTATTAAAAACAAGTTTGAGAATAGCTCAAAGACTTTGGATGACATTTTGAGTAGCCAAAGACCATCAAATTATAAAGCTGGTTTAGGGTATGGAAATGAAAGGAAGCCTGAATGTTCCTCTCTCACAAATCGAGAAAGAAATAATAGAAGTTATGATGCTGCACTAAAGAAAGAAAGTCAGAAGTCTACTCCCTCTTCTCATAACAAAAACAGTTCGAACATAATGCCTGAAAGACCAATGACAAGTAGGGTCCAGTAAATCTTTTTGGGTCAATGCTACACATGTCATAATTTTGGACATATGGCTAGAGAATGTAAGCTAAAGAAGAATTCTTCAAAAATCCAAGAACAAAGGAAGGGATGGAAGAGGATGGAAGCTATGAATCAGAAAGGTCAAAAATTTCTCAAATCTAAAGGTAGTTTCTATGGCTATTGTCACTACTGTCACAAGTTTGGCCACAAGGCTATTGATTGCAGAATCAAGGAAAAAGATATAAGTAAGAAACTCAAGAGACAAACAAGGCCAGTAAGCAGGGTACCTCATGGGAAGATGTGGAGAAGAACGGAAGACTCTAAAGGTGAAGAAGAAACAAAGATTTCAACCATCAAAGAAGTTTCCCAAGATGATGAGGAGCATAATAGTGTTGTAAATAAGAATAACATCCATTATGATGAAAGGCAAGATGAAAATATAAAAGAACATATCGATGGAAATGAAGATGATGGTGGAACTGAAGATGAATATTTGTTCTAAAAACTCTCATGACCTAGAAGAAAAATCTGAAATGAGCATAAGAAGGGATCATAAACTCAGAGGGAGTTAATATCAAATTGGAATTAATACTTAAAAATATCCTTGCTTAGAGGAGAAGCACAGTGACAAGAGGAGTCCATAAACTCATCATCCAAAATTCTCATTTAAATATCAAGATACAAGAAGGTAAAGAAGGATGCTTCATAATGGTTAGCACCAAGTCCAAGTTAAACAAATGGAAGAAAAAACAAAGAGGTAAGGAGAAGCATATTAGCAGAAGCAGATGTCAAAAATGAAGAAAAATTCTAAACTCTATGTCAAGATGGCTATAGCAAAAGGGCATAATAGGTTATCCTTTGTCATTGTTGTCAAAGGGGGAGAAGATTTAGGTGTTGCCATCAATGCCAAAGGGGGAGATTGTTGGCAATATGGCTTATGATTTTCATTGATGTCAAAAGGATCTCAGTAATGACAAAGGAATAACCAAGGACATGATGGGAAGAGTGAACTCAGTGAAAGTCAAAAGATGGCATGCACGATGATGTGGCATGGTTGGTAGTGATGACATGGAATGTATGGTGATGTGGCATGTGTGATGAGGCTTGAAAAATACATGATGGTGTTCTGCAAGCTATCAGAAAGATATTATAGCAGTCTGACATAGTTTTGGAAAAATATGGCAATTTAGTGAAAACCAAAAAAATGACTAAGTATGGGAATCTAGTAAAAAACTGACTTTGGAAAATGCCCGCCATAATTTATAGGAGAATATAAATTCCCGCACCATAGGGGGGTCCTACAGATTGATGTGTTTCCTACATGACCACGTTTTCATTTTATCCTGAAAGTGCCTAAAGAAAAAGTTATGAGCCTGCCAAAAAAGGGTTTTAGCAAGCAAAAGTGACTAAAACACCTCAAAAAGATGCCCGCCATAATTTATGGGGGAGAGAAAATGCCTGCAGCGTATGGGGGTCTTATAGCTTGTTAATTGGCCTACCTGACCATGTCTTCAGTTTGCTTTGGAAGTTAATAAGAAAGAAAATATGAATCTGCCAAAAAGGGGTTTCAGAATAAGTTTTAGAGGAAATCCTAAAATCAACTAAGTGTTATAACTGGTAATAAAAGGTCAGTTAGAAATGACCGCTATGCCTCTCAGGTTGATGATAAAAATAAAATGAAAGCATCATGATGTATCTTGTGCATAGGTGCACATGAACATGGTCTCAGTTTGATTTAAGAGTCTTTGAGAAGAAAAATAGAGAATTTCCAAAACAAGGTTTTAAGCAGTTTTACTGTTTTAATGTTTGAAAAATTAGTAAAACTGGCTTCAGTAAAATTCCTGCCAGAGGTTCCTCCTGTACAAATAAATTAGTTAAAAAGGATGGGAATGTTCCTTGTTGAAATGGCTATCCAGCCAAGAATTCATTCTTCCTCTGGGTGTTCAGATGTGTGAAATATGGGTCTGCCAAAATAAGAAAAAATGTGTTTCTGGTGTTCAAAAAGGTTGAGCAGCTGATTTCAAATAGCCGCCAGAAGCTCAAGGTGTCTCAGTAAATTGTAAGGATGACATGGTTTTGTTGTCTAAGTGGACTGACTATCCAGCCATACCTTCATTCTGCTTAGTAATGGTCAGATGACAAAGATGTGAGTCTGCCAAAATGCCTCCTGGCACAGTAATGACTAGGGTTTTGACAATATTTATCTAAGGGTTGAATTATAAATTTTGGAAGCCTATTTTCAAGTACTCACCAGAAGATGGGTGTGTATCAAAAGTTCAAAAATGGAACAAGGTTCCGATCCTTGTTAAAGTGGCTACCCAGCCATATCTTTAGTTTATTTAAAGGTGACCAAATGTGTGAATTGGAAACCTGCCAAAACCAAAAAAATATGTTAGTTTGCATATTCAAAAATATAAAAAAAAAAATGGCTAAGTGTTAATTGAAAAATGCTGGCAGAGTAAGTGAAAGTATGAAGGATAAGTTGATTCGAGCATTTCCAGAAAACCTCTTCCTATGTAATAAAAAGCCTATGACAGAAATGAAAATATGGAAAATCCAGATCGGAGTTTTATTGTTCATCATTGAAAATAAATTAATGAAGCAGAATTTTAAACAGAGTGTATCATTCCTGTAGAAACATAAAACATAATTAAAATAAAGAAGCGTTGTTTGATAAACATAAATGAATGGGGGCCAGAAGGAAAGCCCGCATCCTGGAGGTGAATACAACCTACGTCTTGGAGAGAAACGTGCCCAGAAAAATGGTGCCCATGCTATAAAGAGAACCAGCGTTGTGAAGCTCACAGGGAGCCAGAAGAAGTCTGAGAAAGCCCGCATTTTGGAAATATTGAAGCTCATGACCAGAGATGGAGGAAGCCTACAAGTGAAGGATGTATGCCCGCAGAAAGAAAGCCATTATAAGAGGGAGTAATGTCCGCGTGGAGGAAACCTGTAGGTGAGTTTAAAGCCCACAGAGGCTTAGAGTAAGATCATACTCGCGTGAAGAAGGAAGCTCGAAGGAATTAAATATGGAAGATTAGCTCGCAGCCTGAGTGGAAGGAAGAAATCCCACAGCATGAGTTTGAAAAACCGGGATCTCGAAAAAGCTATTAATTAAAGAACAAAGTTTTAATTAATAAAAAATGGAATATAAACAGAGATATTTAATTAAATATTGTGTCTGTTCATAATGAAGAGGTACAAGATTGAAAGGTCATGAAGATTTGAAGGGGTGTGAGCATGTTTTGAATAGTTACAATGATCCATAAAGAAGGCAGAATATATAAAGAAAATATAGAAGATGTAGTAGTGTGTTTTTTTTTGTGTTCTGAAGTTTGCATATAAGAAGAAAAAGTCTTAGTGTCTATATAGAAAATACAGATGTGGCATTAAGAATAGATGAACAGAGTCTCTGTGTTAGCATGAAGATATGAAGATGAGCAGAAACCAGTGAAGAAAGAAAAAGAATAACAGAGGGTGATAGTGTGTGTCTACTATGAAGATCTGAAGCAGCATTGAAGTATTAGAAGACAGAGAACAACAAATTAATGTGGCAGCATTGAAGACCAGAAGACAGAGACCAGCAAAGGGGAAGAAAAGCCAATGACAAACTTAAAAGAAGATCTGGAAGACTGATGAGAAACATATAAGGGCGGTAGGGTGGTGCTAGGGAAGGCTACAAGCCTGCAAGGGGGGTCTTGACCTCCTTCCAGTTGTGGCTGGAAAACAGGGGTATTGGTGTACCCTTGTCTGTAGGTGCAGACAAAAACTAGGGTGTTGGTGCATCCTTCAGTGGTGGCTGAGAAACTTGGGGATTGGTGTCTCTAGCAAGTTGTGGCTTGCAAAACTTATTGTAAACATAATTTTACAGTATAGAAAAGTGTTGGTGGTTTACCCAATTGGGGTTCCACGATAAAATCTGTGTTGTTGTGTCCCTTGTTGATTCCATATTTTGTTTAAGGTTTTAATAAGTGGTTAAAAGGTAAAAGTTTACAATACTGATTCACCCCCCCTCTCAGTATTAACGAATATTCCATCAAGAAGTGGATCATGCTCTAATAACATGTGCTCGAATTCTCTGTTAGTGGATGCAAGCGAATCTGGAAGCTCTTTGAACTTTCTCTTTGAACCAAACTTGGTAAGAACAAATCCATGAATATGCAGACCATTTTGGAACTTGAATTTCGAACCACATGAGGCAAGATCAGCTCCAATAGATATGGTTTCTCTTGAAACTTGAACCTCTTATCAATGGAAGTTAAATCAGCTCCAAGAATTTATATATAGTTAGGATTGATATATGCTTTGGACCAACATGGGTGAGATCAAAACCAAATAAACCATGATGAGATTAAGAATATGTCTCAGGTAAGTAAAAGGTGGGGTCCTCCATCTTCAGCAAAAATTTGAGAACCAATTCTAGCAATCAGGTAGAAGTACATAGGAAGCATGTAATCAATGAGGGTGAATGCATCACTTCCAAATTCTAATCTATCTTCCAAAACCTTCAGTATATCACCATTTTGCACACCAATAGACTCATGTGAAAGAGAGGAATCAAATTACTCTTTAGCTTCTAGAGCATGAACTAGATTATCTTGCTCATAACTCAAAGTAGAAGACTCATAGGAGAACATGAGAGAGAGATAGAAGTCTTCATCTTCAACAATTGTATGTATTTAAGAAATTTCAGCAATTTCCTCTTCTTTTCTTTGAACAACTTCTTCATAGAGAGTTGAGGCAGATACATCAGGAGGGATAACACATGAGGAGGAGGTATTCATAGGATCACTCCATGCACCAATCTTTTGCTTATCTAGAGCCCTATCCAAGTTGGACCATAGCTCAAAAGGATAGTATGCAAAACCAATGAGGCAGTTCATATATGAAGACATTGCCAGACGCATAACTCTAAATGATTTGTCACAGTCATTCAACCATTCATTCTTCTCTTCAAAGGACTCAAGTTCACTCATAGCACAAATAGACACATCATAGAGACGTTGTCTCTTAAGAGATGTTGCACCATCTTTGGCTTCCACTCAGCATAATTGAATGAATTAAGAGAAGGAACTGATTTCGAATCCATGAAGTTGTACCTACACAAAATACTTGAAAAAAAATCATGAGGAAAAATAGTAAGCACAATGCTCTAATACCATGTGAGAATTTGTCACAACCTGAATCTAGTTCACTGAAGAAACCTCACAATTAGTTTTGCAAGAATGCAGCAGAGAAGGAAGAAATTTGAGCAGAACATGTGAGAAAAAGAAACTCAATTGGATAAAATTCCATCTTGATATTATTGAACAATAAGAGTACAATAAATAATACATCTCAAGAGACAAAATTGAATGCACTAAAGGCAATTCGAAAAGCTCACAAAAGACAGGCTTACTAAAAGCAAAAAAAACTCAATAGTGGCAACATCTCTTTCCAACTCAGTCAAGGACCTCACGAATTAGCTAAATCAAATATGGAAGCTAATGAGTGATGAAAAATAAGTAATATTATGGCTTTTGGATAGAAAAATATGGAGGATGTGTTGGCCAAAAAGTAGACAGCTTTCCAAGTCCATAAAGGCACCTAGCTTTATCCTTATCCATTGAAAAGCATAAAAAGTAGGAAACATTTGTGTAAGAGCAGGAAAGCGCTCTAATCATTCTGGACTGTCATAAAAAGAAGACAAATTCTATCTCGGTGTGCACATGTGGATAATGATGGCAAGTGTGAGCCTAAAAAGGCAATATGTGGTCAACAACCTAAACAAACACCTAGGAAAGTATCAAAAATGAATAATACTTTATATCCTAGGTCTAAATGGGTTTTTAATATTATAACAATATATTTATAATGTTCAAAATGCCACCAAAAGGCAATGGAAAAAATCATACTCCAATCAAGCCACCTAAGGATTCATCCCTGGCCTACGATGAAAGTGAAGAACTATCTTTCCGAGTGTCCAAGTTGGAAGATATGATTAAAGGGTCTGTGAAAACGATTAGTTTACTTAATTTAGAGGAGAATATTATAGGACATATGGATAATAAGATGGAGAAAATATGAGAAGGATTATAATCTCATACAAAATTCAAAGGAAAATATCCCTATAGGTGAAGATGTGTCCCGAGGTACTCAAGAAGATAAAGATGGTGTCCATGTTGTGCAACCTTCCATTAATAAGAATATTCCAAGAGGAATTGATTCTAATAATGGAAGTAACCTGGGATGGTCCCCAAGGGGTATCCAACTCCACAAGATTGACATGAAAATTTTTGATGGAAAGGACCCCATAACATGGATATTCTAGATGGAGCAATTCTTTGATATACACCAGGTGCCAAATCTCCAAAAGGTACCTATTGCATCTTATATTTAGAACCTGATCAGTTTGTGTGGTACCAATGGATCTGTGAACACAAAAAGAAATCCATTATCTCTTGCTCCATTTTTACATAAGAGTTGATATCATACCATGATGATGTTAAGAGCATTTCCTTCTTTACACAATTGATAAATCTGAGGCAAAAAGTTCTAGCAAGCGAGCACAATCAACAATTCCAAAAGTTGAGTCTCAGAGTGGTCAACATACCAGATGATAAATTGTTGGATCTCTTTATTGGTACCTTGAAGGATAACATCCAACATGTGGTGCACCTCTTTGAACCAACATCCTTAGAGAAGGATTTCATGGTGGCGAGGAAGGTTGAAAAAACAAATATGGTGATGGATACTAAAATGACCATTTCTAACATACATAGAGAGAATAATGTTTCTTCTTCTAACCCACCTCAAAGGTTGACACACCAACAACTGTATGAAAGAAGAGAAAAAGGTCTATGCTTTAATTGTGATGGCAAGTACAGTAAGGGACATAAGTGTGGTGAGAAGAAATTATTCTACATAGATTGTGAAGAGGAAGAAGCAAAAGAACAAGAACCATCTCAAGATGATGAAATAGAAGAGATTACTCCCACCATATCTTGTCATGCAATTGTTGGAATTAGCACTCTCGGAATCTCAAGATCGAAGGATATATCAAAAATAAAATAAAATAAAGGTAATATTGTTGATTGATTATGGTAGTACTCATAATTTCATTCATTGTAAACTAGCCAAAGCTCTCAATTGCTTTGTATATCTAGCACCAGAGTTTCAAGTAATGATTGCAGATGGAGGAACTATCAATTACTCAAGGAAATTCCATAATATCAATCTTATAGTGGGGGAATATGTATTGAATAGTGCAATGATTTATATCCCAATGGGTGGTGTTGATGTTGTCTTATGGGTTCAATGGTTACAATCATTGGGAACAATGGCTTTTAATTTTCAAAAACTTTTCATGAAATTTTCATGGGAAGGAAAAGAATTTGAATTAAGGGGTATCACAGGGAAGACAAGCAAGGTGATGAGATCTAATGGTATGACAAAAATGTTGAAAAGGGGACATCAAGGTGTAATTGCACAATTATGCTCACTAGATGTTCAAACATCTAAGCCACCTATTCCCGTGGATCTCCAAAGGGCCGTTGATAAGCACTCCATGGTATTTGAATATATTCCAAAAGGTATTCCACCTACTCAATATTTTGATCCTGATATTCACTTAATTCCAGGAAATGTTCCTCCTAACATCAAACCTTATAGATACCCCTATGGCCAGAAGAGTGAAATTAAGTGTATGGTTGAAGAAATGTTAGAGGTTGGCATAACTAGGCATATCCAAAGATCTTAATCTACACCATTGTTAATGGTACACAAGAAGGAGGGATCATGGAGTATGTGTCCAAATTACAGAGAACTCAACAAGATCACCATTAAAGATAAGTTTCTCATTCCTTTCATTGATGAATTGTTAGATGAACTACATGGAGAAACTTTCTTCACAAAGTTTTTTTTTGTGAGTTGCATAGAGAAATTATATTAAAATACAAAAAATATTACAAGCACGAGAGATTCATGGTGTCTGAGAGCCCCCAGTGGCTTCCCATAGAACTAGAACATCAAACTAGATACCTTGGGAGACATTCCCATGCAGGGGATGATAAAACAGGCTTGCAAGAGAGTGTTTCCCATACATGGGATTACAAAAATACTACTAAAGGGCGGGGAACTTGAAAATATTACAAAATTGAGAGCCTCAAGCGGCATCTGGTGTGTGCATATAAACCATAAACAAAATAGTTGATAGTCCCATAACCATAATTCCATTTAACTATCTTTGTGCAGCTAACAGTGACAGAAAGAAAAAGAGAGAAGACTACATAATTACTTGGGATTGCAGATTGTGTCTACATCTTCAGGATTTTCCTCCATAATAGGGCATCGAAAGGCCCCTGAGCTGGAAGAGTTGTCAGTAGCAACCTTAGTGTTGGTCACTCTATATTCTCATTAATTTCAGTTAACAAACAGAGTGCTCAATATAAATTTTCAACCCAGGAAAGTCTGGTTGTTTCAAAGGTAACTAAGCAAAATATATGCATAAACACTTCAGTAGCTGACTAAATAAATAAATATCATTCATCCTACCTAAATTCTAATCCAAAATCGACTCACTGTGAAATCTAATCTCAATTATCAATCTAAGAACTCAAAGGATTCCTATTTTATTACAACATCAATCCTATAACAACTGATCTAAGAATGAATTAACTAGAATTGTTTTTGCAATAAGTTAAATCCTAAAATATCATATTAAAAGTAATTCAAACCATGACCTATCTAATTCAGCAAATTCTAGGAAAGATAAATAACAATAATACACAGGAGATGAGCTTGACTGTAACAACAATACTAATTAGCACACTTGCATAGGAAAGAAAACTACTCTACACAGTCGACTGTTGCAGCGGACCAAAGGGAAATTATAATTATGAAATTATCTAATAACTATTGTTGCAGCAATCTGAAAATACTCCCTACTGTAATTCCACGTCAAACCAAAATGATTAAAACTAAAACATCTACTAAATTGTCAACTCTGTGAGAACGTGGGCCCTAGCCTTCTAATAGAGATGTCGTTAAAGGCTAACAAGATCTAAGACACATAAATATTGAGAATTGCTGCTCCTTTCATTAAAATAATGGAAATACAATGTTACAGTGTCGTATCCTTTTGCTACAATCTTTCTTTAAAAACGCTAACCCCCTGGCTCAATTTTCCTTCCTATACTTATAAAAAGATGAGGTAGTTCGGGTCCACTAATTTCGAGCATCGATGAAGATCTACGTTCTCCAGGCTGCCGAATCAAAACAAAAACAGTTACAGCCATTATTACATTAAGTGGAGTTTGTTCATAATCATGCATGTGCTTTTAATCTGAACTATAAATAGACCGAACCGATTCCAACTGATTAGGAGGGAAGATGCTTGGACTGTTTTAGCATGAACTAGTCTCTATTGACCGCATGGAAAGACACTCAAGCTATCTCATCAATGACTTAAACCGGATCCTGAAAAGGGGCAACTGACGCTAGGTATTCTTTACTCCACGGGTTCAACAAGTTACTACACCTGAATTCTTTTGAGGTTCTGAACTTATCTTATCAAATCAACACAAGTCAACGCAATTCAAAGGTAAATTTCATAACCATAGACAATATTAAGCATTGATGAAACAAAGCAATAATAAATTATACATGTGAAAACCCATGCTTGGATTAGGAAGATATATGCCTGAGTTGTAGAAAAATAGGGAAAAATAGGGGAAAAGGGTATTGATGGATATGGACAAAAAGGGTCTATTTTGGCTCCCAACACTTAGCAGGAAGTGCCTCCATTTTCCTGAGGGAGGAGGTATTCATAGGACTTGTTCGCTCCACATGTTTGCATTTATGACCACTGGTAGACGCAAAATTGGTTTTATCTCCAGGAAGCAAAGGTTCCTTGTCGAATTACCATTTTGATCCATTGGCTTGGACACCTAGGATGTAACCAAAGAAGAAGAGGAATGAAGAGTTGAAGCAGGAGGAGGAGAAGGAGGGGGATTGTTCCCATGTGATAGATCCTGAGACTACATAAGGACTTGAGCAAGGGATTTCTTCACCAACCAATAATGCCTGCGTCTAACTCGATCCCTGTAACAAATATAAATGTTACAAATATTAACATTTAATACTAAGTAGGTTAATTAGGGTAATTAATTAATTACTCAAGAGGTGACTTGAAAAGTCACCTCCCTCCCCACTTAGGGTATAAAATACTCGACATTAATTCTTGTAAATCATCTTGCATCTTACATCTATTCTACTTTACATTATTTATTTGCCTTACATGGCATTTCTACGTTACTTGTATTTACTATTCTATTAGTGGGAACTTTAGTTCTTTCAGTGGTATCAGAGCTTCATTTCCGATCCGGCTATTAGCCATCATCTCAAAGATTCTCTGAATCTTGGACTTTTTCCATTAAAAACTAGGGTTTCCCAAAGTACTTGAGATTTTTTATTTTTGAAAAAAGTAAAAAAAAAAAGAGAAGAAGAAGGAGAAGAAAAGAAACAAAGAAGTAAAGAAGTAAAAAGAAAAGAAAAAGTAAAAACAACAAAAAAGGAAGACGTAAAAAAGAAATAAAAAGAAGCAAGGAGTAAAAGAAAGGAAAGTATAAAAAATAAAAAATAAAAAAGAAGGGAAAGTAAGAAAAGAAAAGTTTAAAAAAAAACAAGAACATAGTCTTATAAAACCATTCTAGTTTTATTAAAATTTTATTATTCACAACCTTAGATATATAAAGTTATAATAATAATATTTATTATTATAATTTATCCAATTCAATTTTTTATAATAATATTGTTATTATATATAATTATTATTATTATAAATCATTTTTAAAACCCCTATTTTGCCTCCCAACCAAAACAATCATAATAATATTATTATTATAAATAATAATTATTATTATTTAATAACTGTATTAAATACAATTATTATTTTATACAAAAAGGGAAAAGAAAAAAAAATGCCGAAGGTCAAAATGGAAGAGACAGATTTTATTAAAGCAGAGAAAAGATTTATCAATGTTCCGACGAAAGTGTCGATGGCCATGCTGAAAGTTAATGGGATATTTGATGAAAGTCCAATTGCCATCGCTATTTGTCCATCCAATAAGGAAAATTTTATAAACATTGATGTTGCAAATCAAGTACAAGTTCAAGAATCAATGAAGAATGAGTCAAACGAAGATCAAATAGAAGTACCATTACAAATCGATGATTATCATTTTGCAGCTCAATTCACTGTCACAGCTATAGACGACCATCTCATCGACATAATGTTCGGTTATAACTGGTTGGAAACACTAGGAACATTCTCCATCAATGCAAAAAAGAAGTGCATCACCTTCTTCCATGAGAAGAAGAAAATAAGGCTACATGATTTCTCAGTGATAGTTCCCTTATCGCAAACTACAGACGAAGAATCAATTGATGGATGATATGAAGAGTTAGAAGAACAAATAAAGCTTTTAAAAAAACTAATCATGGACAAAAATAGTGAGTTGGAGCACGTCCAGAGAAAGTTAGAAAATAAGGAAACAGAGTTACGTCATCATCAACAACAAAAAGAAAAACTCCAGCAGCAGTATGACGACAATAAGAAAACACATAAGTTGGAACTGACAAAAGTCAACAAGGTGTTATCAAGCAATGCCGAAGAGATTTTTCGACTACGAAATCATAACAAAATACTGATTACAAAGATTAAAAAATTGAAAAATAGTAGCAAGAGGGAACATGCCGGTGAAGACCTCGAAGGAAGAACACTGGAAAAGTAGGAAGAAAACTAGTGTCTAAAGAATCGTAATCAGGAACTAGAGAATCAAATCAAGAAGTTAGAAATTGACAAAAATTTGCAAGATGAAAGAATAAAAAAGATTCAGAATCATAACAATCTACTAGAGAACCAAGAAGCACAAATCCAGGAAGATGCATCCAAAAATCAAATCGAGGAAGTGAAGGCAGTCCTCGTCGCAGTTCAAAAGAAAGAAAAACAAACAACACATACGCCTTACAGACATCCTAATTATAATCCTCATTTTGACCAACAACAGGGTCAAAACGAGCATTCACAGAAGAATTATGTTGACAAGCAAAAATATCGACATACTAAGCAACAATTGAAACGACCCGTCCCACAAAATGATCTCAGAGCTCCAATAAAAATAGATTTGGGATGGACCACAGTACATACAATGAGACAATTCTCCTTGGGAATCCGTAACTCGTATCGTCTCATTTCATCAAGTGTCGCAAATACAAAAAGGAAATGATCCCGAGATGACAGTTCAAGGGAATTCAGACATTGTTGTCAATACAACTTTGAGGACAAAGCTTCCCTTAGGGGGAAGGCAATGTAACAAATATAAATGTTATAAATA
Source organism: Larix kaempferi (assembly GCA_027924585.1). Lineage (NCBI taxonomy): Eukaryota > Viridiplantae > Streptophyta > Pinopsida > Pinales > Pinaceae > Larix > Larix kaempferi. Next base: position 13,649,371 of record BSBM01000598.1, on the reverse strand, counting down.
TTAACATTTAATACTAAGTAGGTTAATTAGGGTAATTAATTAATTACTCAAGAGGTGACTTGAAAAGTCACCTCCCTTCCCACTTAGTGTATAAAATAACTGACATTAATTCTTGTAAATCATCTTACATCTTACATCTATTCTATTTTACATTATTTACTTGCCTTACATGGCATTTCTATGTTACTTGTATTTACTATTCTATTAGTGGAAACTTTGGTTCTTTCAAATCCCTCTGAATAACCAAGTGTTGTATCACCATTTCCTCTTCCCAGTCATCCAGCATGGTTCTCAAGTGACCAGGAATAGAACTGCCATAGCCATTGTCATTGGAGCCTATGCGTCCTCGATTTCCAGAGTTTCCACAACCTTTGTTGCCTCGACGAGGGGTGGCATGAAGCCGCCTAGACATGATTACTGACAGAACAAGGAGCCTAGAACCTTTTTTGTTTACAGTATGAAACCAGGGAGGAATATGGATTAACCTGAATGCAAGAGGATAAGAAAAAATCCAAATGCTCATGCTAGGGAGCATGTGCCATGCATAGAACAGGTGACCATCTGAATGTAGAGGAAGAACAACACCAAGATTCCAGCTGCTTGATGCCAGAAATTGGAAATAAACCCTGTCAAATAGTTTGGATCAGCGTCCCAGAAGGCCATTAATTCGCTCAGAGGAGGAATGATTTCCATGGTACAGCTGACAGCTCTACGGAGAGATCGAATGACCATCACCATTAAGGTCACCTACATCATAAAAGGAGGAAATTTAATATGCATGGCGAGTTAGTCGAGGGGATGCCACATGGTGGGAGGTGGTGGCCTCCGTGGTTGTCTCCTCATGCTCCATTATATCATAAAAATTGCCCACATGCGGGGAACTTACTTCACAAAGTTGGATCTACATTCAGGGTATCATTATATTAGAATGAAGGAAGAAGACACCCCTAAAACAACAGTCAGAACTCATGAATGTCATTATGAATTTATGGTTATGCCTTTTGGCCTTGCGAATTCACCTTCCACATTTCAAGGTTGGATGAACTCCATTTTCAAGCCCTTCCTTAGAAAATTTGTGATTAGTATTTTTTGATAATATACTAATCTATAGCAGGTCTTGGGAAGAACGTGATCAACATGTTGATAGGGTGCTACAAATACTATTAAAGGAGAAACAATTATATACAAAACCTTCCAAATGTTTCTTTGGGGTAAAGGAGGTAGAGTATTTGTGTCATATTGTATCTCATGAAGGTGTCAAGGTAGACCCTAACAAAATTAAAGTTGTGATGGACTGGCCGATTCCCAAAATTTTGAAGAACCTTAGAAAATTCTTAGGTTTGACAGGGTACTACTGCAAGTTTGTTCGGAATTATGGAAGCATAGCAACACCTTTAACAACATTATTGAAGAAGGAATCAGTTTCTTGGACTCCAAAGGAAACTCAAGCTTTTGAACAACTTAAAGAGGCAATGTGCAAAGCTCTTGTTTTGACCACACCGGACTTCACAAAAACCTTCATTGTGGAATGTGATGCCTCGGGAAGTGGAATCGGTGTTGTTCTAATGCAAGAAGGATGGCCCCTTGCTTTTGAAATTTGACCAATCAAGGGGAAGAACTTACAAAAACCAATTTAGGAGAAGGAAATTATGGCAATACTGCATGCACTTAAGCAATGGCGTCCTTACCTAATAGGTATCCACCTCAAGGTCAAAACAAATCATGATATTCTTAAATACTTCTTGGCACATAGACTATCTTCATAAGAGAAACAAAAATGGGTAACCAAGATGTTGGGATATGACTTTGAAATCATCTATAAAAAAGGGAAACGGAATGTGGTGGCAGATGCACTCTCCAGAAAAGATGAGGATGTTGAGGCATTACTTTGTGTGATTTTGATTATACAACCTGATTGGGTAGTAGAATCAAGGGAAGAATGGAAGAATGACGAATCTGTGTAGATGCTAATTCAAAAGCTACAGAAGGATCCCAATGTATCATATAATTTTGTGTGGAAAAATGATTCACTGCGGTATAAGGATCGCTTATATATATGGAAGAACTCCCAACTCAAACAAAATATCCTTTTGGAATTACACACCTCTCCTATTGGTGGGCATTCAGGATTCCTAAAAACATACCACATGGTCAAAAAGGAATTTTTTGGGAAGGTCTTAAATCTAATGTTCAAATGTTCGTGGCAGAATGTTTGGTTTTCCAACAAAATAAAGTTGAAACGGTTGAGACCCCAGGTCTTTTACAACCATTAGACATACCTTGTCAACATTGAGAGGAAGTCCCAATGGATTTTATCACAAGTCTACCCATGTCAGAAGGGAAGAATGTTATTATGGTGGTTGTTGATAGACTCACAAAGTATGCACACTTTTGTGCACTCTATCACCCTTTTGATCCAGGTACAATTGTTGTAGCCTTCATGGAAACAGTTCAGAAGTTACATGGAAACTCGAAGATTATTGTCAATGATCGAGATCCAATTTTCACTAGAAAATGTTGGACTGAACTGTTTTCTTGTTTGGGTACCTAGTTGGCTCACAGGTCATCCTATCATCCTCAATCCAATGGGAAAACTAAGATAGTAAACAAATGTTTGGAAGGATACCTTTTCTACTTTGCATCTAACAAACAAACACAGTGGGTTAAATGGTTATCTTTGGAAGAATGGTGGTACAATACTTCCTTCCATAAGTCATCAAAAATGTCTCCATTTATGGAACTTTATGGGTACCATCCTCCATCTATCACATCTCCCTTAAAAGGAAAATCTAAAGTTCAAGCTGTGGAAGATCACCTAGAGCACCAACAAGAATTTCTCCAGTTACTGAAGGACAACCTGGCTATGTCAAAAAAACAGGATGAAACAACAAGCAAATCAACATCGCAGTGAAAGGAGTCATGAATAAGGGGATTGGGTATTTTTAAGGTTACAACCTTACAAACAGATGTCCCTCAAGCAACTAAATAAAGACAATAAATTAGCACCCAAATACTATGATCCTTATAAAGTGTTGCAGAAGATTGGTAGTATGGCTTACAAATTGGAGCTCCCTTCATCTTCAAGGGTACACCTAGTTTTCCATGTTTCTTTCTTAAAGAAGGTAATAGGAAACAATATCCCAATTCAAACTATATTGTTGGATCTTATTGAAGAAGGAAAATTCATATTGGAACCTAAACAAATCACAGAAACAAGGACCAAACAACTACACAATCGAGCTATTACTGAGTACCTCATCAAGTGGAAGAACTTACCAATTGAAGATTCCACATGGGAAGTTGAGTCCTTCATACAGAAGCATCCACGACTAATCCAGCATTGAGGACAACACTTGTCTGAAGGGGAGGGCATGTTAAGCCCTGAATGTTGGCACATTACCCCCTTATTGTGGCTCATTACATATTATCGATGTCGGCTTGGGTCTATTAGTCGTAATTGTCATTAGTATTATTATATTAGTTATGTCGGCTTCGGTCCATTAGTTGTTATTGTGCCTCTATGGGTAACGTATCAAGTATCAAATTAATGGCCACAATGCCTATGGAAGTCATTTTTCCAAAGTTCTATGACCCTATATTTGAAATTATTGATTATTTCTATGGGAAGGAGGAACAAACCGGGATTATGGACAATGACTTCATGGATGGGGATGTATTCCTTGACATGAAGAAAACTATATATATGGAACACATTTTACTTGAATGTGGTGAATTTTCTATAGTTTGGAACCCTATGTTTGAGCTCCTTGGGGAGTCCACTCTCACCAATATGGTAGACCTTCCAATGTTTGTCAATCTTGGGGAAGTGGTGATGTGCACTAAGTTTATGATCAATCAAGTGCACAAGAAAAAGAAATCTCTCTGGTTAGATAGATCATATCCCCTTCATGTTCAATATATCTATGCTTTGATTGGCCTATCTATGGAGAGTGAGGTTGTATCAGCTATTTTTCAAGATGTTGGGAAACATGGCCAAACCAAAGGAGAGCCTAGTTTATATTAATGGCATGGGATACACGAAGAGGATCATGAGGAAATCATCAACCATATTAATAATGAGAAAGTGTTATTTTCATGTTAGTCGATCAACTAAATATCACAACGAAGTATGCCAAGGGTGAATGAACCTTGGAGACCATTTATGTCTCAAAATTTTGTGTTCAAGGATCAAGTGGAAATGGTAAAGGTTTCTAATGAATGAGTTGTTGTAGGCTTGTGAGGATTCTCATGTCACAACATTTTATTTTATTTATTGATATGTGTTGTTATCCTTTTTGGTGTGGAAGTGGATTCTACCACAAGGCCATGAACTACAAGTTGTGATGGGGAGAACTATTATCACCCTATAATATGACCCCTAGAGGAGTTGAAAGAACTTCCTAAATATTGTTTTTAGTCATGTGACATTCATAAAGTGGCATGATTGATTGATCAATACAACAACTCTGTTAGGCTTCCCTAGTCACTAGTCAATGAAAATTCAAGGAAGTTATGGTTTGGCATGTCACAAGATAACACTTGGGTTTATCTACAAGGGTCTGACACTAATAACTTTTCAATTTCAACACTCCCATTCTACATCACTAAGGTCATTCTTGATTAAGAAATATATTCATGGTCAAGATTTAAAGAATTATGTATGGGGCAGGGATCGCATATATTTTACTAGAATTCTTTCATCACCCCCTCCCCCCCCCCCCCCCCCCCCGCCTTCCTCAGCCCAAGAAAGTGGTGCCCAAAATAGAGATGTATATCATGTCCCCAAATTTTTACTATGGACCACTCCATTATACTAGGGATTGAAATGGCCATAGTCACTTGGCAAAGTTTATGAGAAATTATTAAGGTGGTGATGTAGGCCATAAAATTGTAATGTATGAGGTCCAATATTTGTGACTAATGCAACATTAGACAAAATTGGACAAGGAGGGAATATAGGAGGGTGAATTGGACCCCACATGAGTTTTAACTCTAATCCATGGTGTAAGGGATCTCATTATGATGGAATCTCATTAATTTGTAACTCCCCTGGCTAAGAATAGTAAAGGAAGGGCGCACTTGTGGAGGAGTAACTCCCAAGAATCTCATGAATGTTGACCCAGGCTAAAAATAGCCGGTAAGGGTGCACTTGTGGAAGTGTAGCTCCCAAAGGTAATCTATGATACTCTATGATAGCCTATGACATGCTGCATGTACTAAATTTATCCAAGGAGGGTGCTAGAGGATAGAGTGGGCCCACATGATAGTGTAACTCCCCCAAAATCAAGCTAAGCCTCTCTAATTCAAATTGCCAAGGAATATGAAGGTATTATTTGGTCAAATAACATTAGAGAGGAATTAAATGAGTTCCAAGGTATCATTATCTCATTAAAATAACATTTATTAATATTTTGTGAGAGAATTCTAGAATGAGGGGGAAAGGGTTCATTGGAGTCTATAAAAATGATGTAGGCTTATAGGGAAAATACTTTTGGACATTTTGATTTTGAAGAGCAGATATCTTGTGGTTTTTTTAGCTTAGGAGATGAGCCCCTTTCTATATTGAGATATGTTCCCCTTGAAATTGTAAACTAGTTTCAGTGGTGAAAGATTCCATCCTAGCTAGTAGAGAGGAGGAGATCATTTAGATCTCTTCACTGAACTTCATTGCAGTTGATTATTGAGAGGATAAGTCACCTTCATATTTCTCTATAGATATTTATTGCATAGTTTGTGTCCATGTTCTGTATAGGATTCGAGTTCATGTTGGTGTGTTTGAGTTCCAGTCGGTAGTAGTGTGTATTTGTGGTGGTTTCTGCTTAAGGAGGGATTATATGTGATTTTCCAAATCTTTGGTAGATTGATCTAATGGTTTTATATCACTCATATATAATGTATGGTGCACCGTAAGTAGCAGGTCTACAAATTGGGGTCGAAATCTTGCTTGTGGAGGGTGCAACAGTGGAAGGAAATCACTCATTTGGAGTAGTAACTCCCCCTCTTTTCTCTGTGGTTCTGTAGCAACCATCTCCACTCTCTTTGCAGTATATTTTTCTCTATATTTAGAGATGTTGTATAGGCCATTAATGTACTCTCGGAAAATGTCCCTTTATAATAAAAATCACAATGTTTTTTCTCATATGTTGTTCAATATTGAAGCACGGGATGATCTATGAGTAAATGGTTAAAATATGAGTGGATCTATAAATGTGATGGCATAATATTAATGTCCTATGTGTAAATATTTCATAATATTCTCTAGTTTCTTTTAATAAACCATTTTTCTATATTCAAGTGTGTTTGGAATCATTTGTGGTGTGTTTGGAAGTTCTACAATTGTGGGTGTTCTCAAATCTTGTACCGATGTTAAGGGGGTCGAAATTCATCTTCTGGTTCAACTATTTATGAGTGTTTTGGGGCTATGAGACCTATTCCATTGTGTTCAAAGCATTGTTTCCAATAGGAAATAATTTTTATTTCACCCAAAAAGGTTTCTATATGCCCGATATATGATCATTTTACCGGTTGGTTAAACTGTACAATCATACATGCACATCCTCGGTTAGAAATGTCTGTGTAGTCTTAGTTTCAGCATTCAAAGCTCTTGTTTGTGGTAATATAGATGAGTTCGCGTGTATTTGGGTCAATTTGAGGTTTCTTAGGAGAAATTCTAGTGATTTAGGAGTTGTTTGGAAAGAGTTGGAAACCCGGTGTTTTCCATTCTCAACCTTGAACTAGTGTCCCTAGATTTAAATCCGGTGGCTCTCTGTGGTTGTGTTGGAGTTAATATCTATGATTTTTGGATCAGGGATATTACAGAGGTATCTGGGATATATCATATCTGATTGAATATATTACAATTTTTTTAAAATATATTTTGTGTTCTGCACCATATTAGTCATATTCCAGTAATCATATAAAAGCCATTGATGTTGAAGATAGTTGAGAGTCAATTGAATCTCTGTTGAAAAGTTGGAGTTAATGTGCCTAGATTTTATATCAGGTACACTACAATGTCGAAGAACATGAAAGGTATCGAGGTTAGTTAATATTTAGATTTAGATCATGCAGATATATCCATCCAACCACCACAATCGCTTGCCTTGTCACTCATGTTAACACAACTAGTTCCATACTAGGTTATATTCTTGGGGAAATACTTCAAGGATTGTTTAATTCTAGTGATTGGTTTTCTAAAAGGAGAAACAGGGTAAAAGAAGAAAATTGATTATCCCTCATCCAATATCCAACATCTATTCCTACTTGTCCTAGCCAAAATATTCAAGACCCTATTCCAATTGTGACCACAGTTGTGTCATCACAGTAACATGTTCCATCTAGTTATTTTTTCCATGATGAACTTTTGGATTTTGTGAACAAGAATGGATTAGGTATTGTAGATGAGATTATACGTGTATCATACTTTTGAGAAAACAAGTTCCATAACACCACTCATTCATATTGTTGATGATCCTAAAGACTCCATTTTGAATATCCATGGAGTCCCCATCAAAATGAAATAACACAAGTTGGCCCTTCTTCCACATGTGAATAGGAACTAGCACATCATCTTTTCACAAAGCCCAATGTTGTGAAAACTCAATAGATAATGTAGGGAGAATTGGAGAAGGTAACAGATGATGTTGGGGAAGTATTAGGCTCGAGTGCAAGTGTTGATGAACTACCGTGTGTTCCTTGTGGTCCCAATAAGAGTTTGGATGATCTTTAGAAGTAGGAAAATGTGCCCATGGAGGAGGTTAATGCTAAGGATATGCAAGAAAAGACCAATTAATATTGCTCCTCCACATTCTCCACTTGACAGTTTGTTGATCATGGTGCAGTTGGATTATTTAGCTCAAGATCACATCCACTATCAAGCCATGATGGGGATCTTGCAAGACCACAATGATGTTAAACTTTTTGTTTGAAGCCACCCAAGAGAGAGTGGTGAATGTGCATCTGTTAATAAATATGTACTCAAACACACAGCTACATATTTCTCCAAAACAGACTTAAAACTCAGTCAACCACTTAACAACACTCAGGTCTTAGTCTTCTACGGTCATAGGAAAAATCCACTATTGATGTATATGTAACTTCGGAATTTATTTCACATATATGTATATTGTATTCCTATAGAGATGTTATTATTCCTCTATACGGAAGTGTCGTCATTTATATTGTAAGTGTCGTAACTTATACTTGATGGGTTATTAGACCACCTTGTTGGGGTCGACCATATATAAGTCATGTGGATCAAAGGGTTATTAGACCACCTTATTGGGGGTCGGCCATGTGGGTCAAAGGGTTATTAGACCACCCTAGTGGGGGTCGTCCCAGTCAGCATTATGTTAAGTGGTTAAGTTGAGGAAGACCTAGTTGAGTAAAGGTCAAGTCAAGTTAGTGTATAAATAGAGAGTGTGTCTCTCTCATTTTACACATTCTATTCTCTCACTCACACTTGGGAGAGTGGCGCACTTGTGGAGGAGGAGGCTCTGCTGCTAGGAGAAGACTATCTTTTGTATTCTGGTTGTATCATTGCTCTATCTATCTCTGAGGAAGTTATTGAGGTTTTTCACCTTTATGGTTTTCCCCAAGTAAACTCTGTGTCTCTTGTGTGCTTGCATTATTGTGTCCATGATTGATATGTTGTAGATTTGTTGTACATGTTGTTCTCTTAGTTAAGATCCTAGATCAGATTGAAGTAAATTCTAAAAATTTAACATGGTATCAAAGCTAGCCTGAAAGAAGGCATGATATGGCATGTATGACACTTGTTGCACTTACGATGCTAGGTCTTGATATAGCAAAAACCCGTCATCGTAGCACTTTCGCTATAAATCCATTTTGGAGAAGTATTCGGATCTGAAACTTTTACAAGTCAAATATCAGATCCCCATGTACCTTGTGTCCAAAGGACAACCTCTAATTCGTTGTACTTTGTGATTTATGATCTGTACAATATAGGGTTTCTGCCTCTTCTAGATCTGAGTCAAAAGCAGGTGACCTTGGGAAAAAGGTCATAACTTGGGCTAGGAAGCTCCAAATGACATTTTGTAAAAATTTACAGGTAGTACACACACTTAACTATCTCAGGAAAAAATTTCAGAGGCCGAAGTTGAACTAGTGACACGTGGCACGCCGTACAAGTTGGCTCTCTTGTATTATCCCATAAATAGGTCATGTTGCGACACTTGGCATAACTCTCTCTCAGAGAATCCAATTTAGGTCAGACATATTGGGATGGAAAGATAACAGGTCAGGCTATCTCAGGAAAAAATTTCAGACCCTGTGGATCGAACAATTCGGAGTTACATCAGAAACAATCAGGTACATATTTCTGTCAAAACAGAATTATTTTTTAGCACCTTCATTCATGGCTTCTGGAATTTAGGGCTTCGGAGAAAGTTGGAATTTCTCTAATCGGAGGCCATGGTTGGATGCTATTCATCAAAATCGAAATTTAGATACCAAAATCAGATTTTTTGGTTGGGCAGAAGGCCGGGCTTGATCAAACCCCAGTTTGGGACTTTGATCGGAAAGATGGAAAATTAGGGCTTTTGCAAAACTTGGAATTTTGGAAATCTGTGAGCACGGCTGGAAGCTCCTCAGAAAAATCAAAGCTTAAAGATTTGAATCAAATCTTTTGGTTGGGTGAAGCTCCGAAAAACTCAAACCCTAATTCAGGGTCCTCCCTAGTGAATCCGGAAATCTAAAAGGCAATTTCGAGGGGTGAAACTTTGCAGTATTCAAATTCTGAATATACCAACTTGATCAGCTCATCAAGGTGCATATTTCTATCCTTTCGGAAGTTTGAAATTCAAAGTTTGAATTTTTGGGGTTTCCTTGACAAACCCTAATCCAGCTCCAGGTCCAGTTCTTGCAAATCAAGTGGATTGGGTTAATCCTAGAAGAAGATGGATTGGTCACCTGCATAAGTGAAGAAGTTCATGTCTCAGAGGGAGATGAGGCTAAGGCCTTCCATAAGAAGATTACAAGCAATCTTGACAGGTATGGCTTATAGGTATGTTTCATGGTTAATTTTATCATATGTTTGTCTTCATATCATTACAGTACAATCTTGATTAATTACTAGACTTGTCGTATCACCTTAATAGAAGATATTCATTGATTAAGGTTTTGACACTTATGAATGTACTAATGCATTGTGATGTTGTATGAGGTTTATGTTGTTCGCTAACATAAAAGGTACACCAAGAAAGGAAAATCATGTTCTACTTCAAGAACATATGATCATGGTGACATGAAGACAAAGATTCATCCATTGTCGTGGATCACATAGAAGATCTACTTTCGAGGTATGTATAACTTGGTCCTACAATGGTTAACCTATGAGACATGCAAGTTACCAGCACAAGTCACTGAAGAGAACCAAGACATTATGCGGGTATGATATACATAACTAGCTAGCATGCTAATCCAGATATGTTTTTCCTATATCAAGCTAGAATCCTACCTTGTGTTAGGATCTTATACTGTTGTGTTGTTGATAATGATTATTCATGAAGTCATAGGTTTGAATAGTCATGGTTGTATGCATATTATGTTTCTTACCATAATTGATGATATGACTAACCAGAAGAATCATGAAGGTATAGGTTTGAGTAATCGCGAGTTTATGCATTGATGATTTAACTAATGAGAAGAGTCCTATGATCAAATAAGAATATGCATGAGTAAAAGAAGACTTCCCTGAAACCTTGAATACTAATGTTTATTATCTGTGAATGATCATTACTATACATGTTTAAGATTATTGTGTTTTGATAGTATTAAGATTATACTAATAAATGTGTGATTATGTATGAGACCTCAAGGATAACACAATGATGATACTAATAAGTATGCATAGTGATTAAGGATGGATGTAAGTTCAAGGACAGGTAATCCAGGAAGAAAAGATCAAGAGGGAGCACACTCCAATTGTTCCTACAAGAAAGCAAAGGAGCACACTTCAGTAGTTTCTGCAAGGATGCAGATATTCAGAGGGAGTTGACCATCTTTCTACATTCCACAACAGAAAGGTGTAGAAGAAGCTACTTCAGCAGCTCCTGCAAGGAAGCAAAGACTCATAGGGAGTCCACCCAGCAACCAAACAAAGATAAGTATTTTTAATTATCATTTCTTGCATATTTGTTTGTTTAAATAAAATTGTTCAATGATGTATATGCTCATGTTCCTAGACTTAGGATATGTATTGTGCATATTAGAATGATTGCATTAATGAACAGTATACTACTAATATGCATGTGATAGGTAAGTGGCCTATGGCACTGTACAACATTCCAGTGCTACTTATCTAGAATGAAACCTCTTTGCTGACATGTTGGGAGTAGTGCAAACTCTTAACAATGTTCTGGTAGAGACTAGAAGGCATCTAGAAAGTTGTGGAACATGGATAAATGTTGTATTGAAGCATTGGCTAAGATAATTGCATGACTGTATGACATATTTATTTATGTGTAAGAATTTGTCTGAAAATTATGAGATGTTTCTAATCATGCAATTTAACTTGTTTTGTAGAAAAGACAATATACCTTCACCTACAAAAGAAGGACTACAACATTTGTTCAAGCAACAAAATTATATATTGAAGATATTGAAGTTCCTAGGATACGGGAAGAATGCCATGATCCGTCGATCATGAAGAATAATGTTTGGGATGCGGTCCCAAGAGCTTAAGGGAATTCTGTTGTGACTTCCAAATGGAACTATCAGATCAAGCATGCTGCAGATGGCAGCATAGAGAAATATAAAAGTGATGAAATAGAAGATACACCAGATGGATTTCAAGACAGCCTTCTTGAATGGTGTAGTCATATATGTGTGCAGAACTTGGTAGGATAGACAACTTTCTATCCAGTTTGGGCTTTACCAAGAGTAAAGCGGATTCCAACCTTTACTACAAGGTTGAGGAAGGCAATCTAGTGATACTACTTTTGTATGCGGATAACCTGTTTGTTACAGGTGAAGATAGATTGATTGTCGACACGCAGCGGAAGCTTGCTGCCGAGTTCGAGATGAAGAACTTGGGGATGATGCACTATTTTTTTTTTGGCATGGAGGTGTGGAAGAGTGCAAATGGAATCTTCCTTGGACAAGGGAAGTATGCAGTAGAGATCCTGAAGAGGTTCGGGATGATGGATTGCAAGGCCATGGCCACACCTATGGCATCGAATCTGAAGCTTATTTGTGATGCTTCATTTGAGTCGGTTGATGTCTCTATGTATCGTCAAATGATTGGGTCCTTGATGTACCTGACGAACACGAGACCAGATATTTTCTTTACTGTGAACACATTGAGTCAGTTCCTGACAGATCCGAGGAGTGTTCACCTGGTTGCTGTAAAGCATGTTCTGAGGTACCTAAAGGGTACAGTGGATTATGGGCTCAAGTATGAAGCGAATCAAAAGTTTAACCTGCAGGGTTATGTTGATTCAAATTGGGCTGGCAGTGCTGCAGATAGGAAGAGCACATCGGGGTGCTGCTTCAGTATGGGATCAGGTGTGATCTCTTGGTTTAGTAGGAAGAAGTCCTGCGTAGCACTGAGTACAGCTGAGGCAGAGTATGTTGCAGCCTGTTCAGCTAGTTGTGAGGCAGTATGGCTATGGAAGCTACTGTCTGAGTTATTTGATCTCCCATTGGATGCTACTGGTATCTTTTGTGATAACCAGAGTTGTGTGAAGCTGTCCAAGAACCCAGTGTTTCATGACAGGTTGAAACACATAGAGATCAAATATCACTATATCAGGGATATGGTGCAGAGAGGAGCTGTGAAGCTCCTGTACATTGCGACGAACGAGCAGATTGCAGATGTGCTGACGAAACCACTAGCCAGAGTGAAGTTCGAGTACTTCAGAGAGAGGCTTGGTGTTCTTCGGATTGATGACACTTCGAGGAAGAAGTGATGGACACATTTGCAGAGGCCATTCCAAGCATGTTGGAAGGAGGATCCTTCACGTGGCTATGGATGTAAGCGTTGGATGATGAGCATCAGGATGATGCTCCAGTTACTGCTCTGTAGATGCATCAAGATGATGCTGGATATGATCAGTTGGATCATTTATATGTATATGTATGTATGCATCATGTTGGATGCTGGATATGATCAGTTGGATCATTTATGTATGTACGCATCATGTTGGATGCTAGATATGATCGGTTGGATCATTTGTATGTATTTTGTATATGCATCATGTTGGATGCTTGAACCATGTATCTGTATATATATCAAGTGGATACATTGTATGATCAGGTAGATCATGTATGTTGATATGTATCATGTATGATCAGGTGGATCATGTATCTGTATATGTATCAGGTGGATACATTGTATGATCAGGTAGATCATGTATGTTGATATGTATCATGTATGATCAGATGGATCATGTATTTGTATTTGTATCAGGTGGATACATTGTATGATCAGGTGGATCATGTATGATGATATGTATCAGGTAGATACTTGGTATGCATCGGGTAGATACATGATATGATCAGGATGATCATGGATGACGAGCTTCAGGATGTTGCTCCAAATGACTTGCAGCAGGATGTTGCAATGATGATGATCAGGATGATGTATGGTGAGTATCAGGTTGATACTCTATGGCCGTGGATCAGGTTGTGCAGATGAGCATATAATTTGTCCCTGTGAGATTTGCAGATAGTCTTTCGAGGTTTTTCCTATGGCATATAATTTGGCCCTGGGATATCTGGAAAATGCTCTTTCGAGGTTTTTCTCTGGGAGGACATATAGTTTGGCCTTGGGAGATATACAAATAGTCTTTCGAGGTTTTTCCTATGGCATATAATTTGGCCCTGGGATATCTGGCAGATGCTCTTTCGAGGTTTTGTCCTATGGCATATAATATGTCCCTGGGAGATCCAATAGGTTGGGCCGTGTGCCCGTAATAAGTCCTGGGATGCTCTTGCGAGGTTTTGCCATGACCACATATAATCTGTCCCTGGGAGATCCTATAGGTAGAGCTGTGTGCTCGTAACATCCTGGGATGCTCTTGCGAGGTTTTGTGGTGACCACATATAATCTGTCCCTGGGAGATCCTATAGGTAGAGTTGTGTGCTCGTAACATCCTGGGATGCTCTTGCGAGGTTTTGTGGTGAGGTCACATATAATATGGCCCTAGGAGATCCTATAGGTAGATTCGTGTGCTCGTAACAGCCTGGGATGCTCTTTCGAGGTTTTGTGACGCACGTAATAAGTCCTGAGGATTCCACAGTATGGCCAGTGATTACAAAGACCTGCAGGTGGTGGGCCTACATCCAGTATGAAAAAGGACTGGCTCTGTAGAACTTCCTATGACGAGTAGATTCAGAGATTGATTGAGATAGCAGCAGCAATGATGATGATGATGACACGATGACGATTATCCAGTGACGATGATCCAGAGAAGAAGACTTGTGCTACAAGACCTGTGTCGATAAATACCTTCCTAGTTAAGAGGGAGTGTTGATGTATATGTAACTTCAGAATGTATTTCACATATATGTATATTGTATTCCTATAGATATGTTATTATTCCTCTATACGGAAGTGTCGTCATTTATATTGTAAGTGTCGTAACTTATACTTGATGGGTTATTAGACCACCTTGTTGGGGTCGGCTCTGTATAAGTCATGTGGGTCAAAGGGTTATTAGACCACCCTATTGGGGGTCGGCCATGTGGGTCAAAGGGTTATTAGACCACCCTAGTGGGGGGCGGCCCAGTCAGCATTATGTTAAGTGGTTAAGTTGAGGCCGACCTAGTTGAGTAAAGGTCAAGTCAAGTTAGTGTATAAATAGAGAGTGTGTCTCTCTCATTTTACACATTCTATTCTCTCACTCACACTTGGGAAAGTGGTGCACTTGTGGAGGAGGAGGCTCTGCTGCTAGGAGAAGACTATCTCTTGTATTCTGGTTGTATCATTGTTCTATCTATCTCTGAGGAAGTTATTGGGGTTTTTCACCTTTATGGTTTTCCCCAAGTAAACTCCGTGTCTCTTGTGCGCTTGCATTATTGTGTCCATGATTGATATGCTGTAGATTTGTTGTACATGTTGTTCTCTCAGTTAAGATCCTAGATCAGATTGAAGTAAATTCTGAAAATTTAACATTCACAGCATATCACATGCTCACATTCCATATAATAGTAAGCTAAAACACACATGTTAAGCACATTTGTAGCGGAAAATAACTTAGGAACAAAAAACTGAAAAAAAATCATTTGACATTGTCATTTTTGGTCCAAAGACCCTGGAAAAACCCCCTAGGGGGGAACCAGTCCACAAGAGAGAGATCTTAATTAGATCATGAAGGGAAAATACTCAGTTACAACAGTCAAAATCAGCATAAATTTCACAGTACTTATCTCAAGTACCAACTGCCCCAACACTTTGAAAACAATGCCAATCCTCTATAAGTTTATGCCTAGAAAACCATACAACCTATACGACCCACTCTACAACAACCTCCTTCTACTAATGTGCACATTAATTTTCAGTGCAAAAGACTATATTGTACAGTCACAGTAAGACCCAGCTGAAACAACAAAAACACCTCGAAAACGATGTTAATATGCAACCTTATTTTCTATATTTCTCCTTCATTGTACATCAGTGCGGCCTCCTCCAATAGCAGTTGTATGGACATAAATAAAGGTTGATTATTACCTGGGAATGCATGCCCACTTTCCTTCACAAAAGTGTGCTCTCCTTCACTGTTGTATGGACCAGCATTAATCATTGTTTATTTTCCTTGGCATGTGCACCTCCAAATGCCCTTGAGAAGTGCACCCCTCTCAGTTGCTCCTCCTCTTCTCTTCATTTAGCTCACTTCTCCCTCTCTCTTCTTGGAATACGTGCCTCTCACACTTCTCTCCAAATCTCTTGGAATGTGTCTAAACTCTCATACTTCTCTTTTTATTAATTGTGAGAATGACTTTCTCTCTTCACCTCCCAAGTGATTTTGTCTCTTCCTTCCCAAATGACTCTTTACTTTCCATGGGTCTCTTCCTTCCCAAATGACTCTTCACTTTCCATGGGTGAGACAAATTACACTTTTGTGAAATAACATCATCTTCACTCACAACTTTAATAAAAGCTCACATTAACTTTATAACATTAAAGTAAATGTCTAGGAGAGTCACCTAGGTCCTTTGTACATGCTTAGACACTGAGCAATGCAGAAGACCTTCCTCGGTACAAATTTCAATAGTATCGATCAGCTCAGCAATGTGCTGAGGTGGAAGCCCATATGTCATCTCATTCAAATCCCTTGATTACTGATGGCCAACCACCTAGTTGGCTACTAGCTAAGTGATAGGCCAATCAATCTAGTGAATTCCATTAGTGGTCCACTTCCAATTTGTCATGTGTAATGAGGATGACTTCAAATAAAGTGGAGCAAAGGAGCATGGGAATGATGAGTTGTAGATAGCCCAGTAACAATTACAAGTGCAAATCATGGAGGTCACTAGTGACAAAGACGTCCAAAAGAAGGCTCGACAACTAGTAGAATCTGAATTAGAATTTTTTTTAGCACACCTACAAAACATGGGTCTTGGGTTGAAGGAAGCATATAAGAATATACTTTGAACCATTATAGAATGTCAACCCATTGAATGCCTTGATTTTTTGTGTACTTCATGGAGGCAATTGCATCAACAAGTTGAGGGGTTATAGATTTAGTTGGATAGTTCTCAAGCCCAAGGGAACCAACAATTAATGATCTAAGTGGGCCCCTTTGTTGAGGAAGATAAGGCTACAATGCAGTTGCACCAAGCTACCAAAAGGAGCTTGCAAATTTTCACTATTGTCCAAAATTGTATGGGTTGTTGGAGAAAAGTAATAAGCCAATTGAAGAGTTGTGGGAGCAAATAAAAAATATAACTCATAAGCTAAATCCCTCATTAAGCCTCTAGAGAAACAATCCAAGTTTCAATAAATTCAAGTTGTGGATGATAGACTGGATGCACTCCATGAAGCTACATTTGCTAGGAAGAAAGCATTGAGAGAGTTCATGCCCATAGCACAATCTACTTACTTAGAACTCCAACAACTTGATTTATCTGTGGATTCAAAATGGAAGGCCCTTGTGT
Source organism: Larix kaempferi (assembly GCA_027924585.1). NCBI lineage: Eukaryota > Viridiplantae > Streptophyta > Pinopsida > Pinales > Pinaceae > Larix > Larix kaempferi. Next base: position 13,632,253 of record BSBM01000598.1, on the reverse strand, counting down.
AGACTCAACCTATAGATTCAGACAATGAGAAGGCCCATACATTCCTTGTTGGAGCCTCCATCATTTTGGGTAAGTGGCACACACAATTAGAGCACTTAGCATAATTTTGTAGCCAAACTTTATAGATCATTCTTGAGTTGGCCCCTTCTTTTGAAGGACAAGCAGAGCAATAGGGTGGACTCGAGGGCAAATCAATGGATGTGTTCAAGGCATATTGGCCACTTTGTTTTCAAAGGGTTGTGGAAAATATGGAAAGATGAGTATACACCGCATTAGGACATCAAGATCAATGCAAGAGACATGGAAGAGCATAATGGAATGTTGTGGAAGTCAGCTACAAATAAATACAAGTTAAGGGACCTAATTAATAGCCAACATGGGTAATAGATTGGCATAGTCATCTCATCCCTTTTGTAATCAAATTGACATGGTCAACTTTAGCCACAATTTTTCTATAAAATTCCTTCGGGGCTAGGGTAAATGAGTTGGTTGATTAGTTGAGTTGGACAACTAAAGGGTTAGATGGTTAGTTGTCAATGCTCTTGTTGTTGATTTGATCTGAGTTTGCTGCCATGTTATTGTGAAACTACATTTTAAGCTTTGCAAAATTAATCAATAAAGAAGTACTTAGGTCAACTTTCAAAACTATATGGTCTAATATGAATGTTGAATGGAGTTATGATGTTTCCTTTATATGTTCACGAATCCTCAATATTGCATGTCCATCGTATGGTGATTGTTTACTTTTCAAGTTTAAATGTTTAATGTTACATTCCAAGCACATATAATGAGTATATGTCGGTAAATCAATGTTGATGGGGTTGCAAAAGTCCTAATGTATCTTGCTATATCTTTAATCTCTTGGTTTTGCTTTGGGTGAGACCTTCTTCCCTTCGATAAGATTGTATATGCCAACATTTCTAGTCTGCAACAAAGCAAAGCCTTTGTACTATTTCATGAGAACCCTATATTGATGTTCATGTTTGGTTTCGTATTCAGCTAGTACTGCAAGTGTTGAATGGAAACCTCGCAACCGATCTAGAAATGCCACTATATATAACCATGTACAAGCTTATATTCTAGGTGCCATTAGTTTGAGAAATGTTCACAATGTTTAGTTCCTTATCCATTAATATTAAAATCTTATATGACAACCATTTTGGACACATGGAAATTATGAGCTTCAGTGCATGCATGCAAATTCTGGGCTTCAATGTTTGTGGGAAGCCATCGGCACATTTACATTATTTTTCATGCATTTCTAGCTTGTTTTTTGGACGCCATTGCCATGGTAATATTGTTGTGCATGCATTTCTAGCTTGGTTGGGAAATGATATGGTATAGTGTAATGATTGTAGATGTTTATATTTTTTACAATTTTGGTATGAGTTGTGCAAGAGGAGCCCTCACTACCAATGATCTGCTGCCCATCTATAGCATGCCACGTTTTTACTCTTTCATAATGAATAATAATATTGTTGTTCATGCATTTCTAGCTTGGTTGGGAAATGATATGGTATAGTGTAATGAATGTAGATGTTTATATTTTTTAAAATTTGGGGTGGACAAGGAAGGGTACTCTTCCTAGATTGTAGGAAGATGAGATACTTACCAGAAATTAAGTGGCTGTGCTAATTGGTATGAGTTGTGCAAGAGGAGCCCTCACTACCAATAATCTGCCGGTCTATAACATGCCACGTTTTTACTCCTTCATAATGTGGGATTTTATAGGTTGCCATGCATGCCATTGATTTTGATATGAGTGTCACGTGGTTTACCAAAAAAATATATTCTTGTAAGGATTTTGTCGATTGATTAGACAAAGTTAGAATGGAACTTAACCATATAAGTAGAGGCTAACTGTATCTAAAATTTAGAACAGGGTGCCAACCGTATTATCCTTGCTTCATCACAACGTGAGTGTCGATGGGAATATAAAACCTATTAATAGTGGCTGCCTTGCTGGAAATCCCGGCCGATTTGGTCTTTTAGTTAGAGAGGCTTGGAGTTCTTCTTAGTTGCGCCAGCAGAATTTTTCCATTGGAGTTCTCACCAGGTGGAGCCTTTACCTGTATTTAGTTCTAAATTAACTGTTCTATTTGCAATTCGTTACATGGATTAGATGAATAACAAATAGAAAATTTTAAGATTTCATATTGAGTTAAACTGTGAAGAAATTTACTAATTTTTAAAATCGTTACACAATTCTCGTTCCGTTCCATTATCATTTTCCCTTCCCTGCAGCCACCAGCCTCGGTCCTTTTAAATTCGAAGCAACAAGCTGGGGGGATGCTATTGATCTGCCTCTCGATCTCATTGCTCTGCTCTGCTCAGCACAGCACAGCAGGTGTTGTTTACACAGATTAGACTATCTAGAGTAGGTAGATCCATTGCCATTCTGGATCAAAGTAGAGCAATCTGTCGTTCTCACATGGTTTGTTTGATGCATGCTCAACCTGAGGCCGCCCTACGGGCATCCGCTGCAGGCGAAGTGCTGAGCACTGGAACTGCTCATTATGATTATAATTGCCATGTGCCTTGGCTTCTGCTTCACCTGCTGACATTTTCAAAGTTCAGTATTGCATTCCCTATCAATACTAATCATCATTAACATGGAGAAAAACCCTAAGATGTTGGGTAACAGGCCGAATCCAAGCAATGGATCAGTGGATAGACATGGAGCAGGTGGCGTTCATGGGTCGCCGCGCAATTTCAACCTCAAACAACAAGATGGGGATCATGAGAAAAGCTTCCGCAGATCCCCGACCTTCTGTGGGCGGCCTTCTCAAACCCAACAGACTTGGGAAGCATCTGCTTCATCGTCCAAAGTGAAAACGAATACGATGATGAGAAGGCCAGAGCTTCTAAATGAGGATGATCAGAGGAGACAACCAGTTTTTAACATGAAGCTCAATCAGCCAGTGGAGGCATTAAGCGCTAAAAAGTTGCTGGTGAACGTGACCGCTGCACAGAGCATTGGTCCCCTGCGTCTATTGCTCTCAAGAGATGCCACAGTGGAGGATGTGATTAAATCCACTCTCCTCCTGTATGCCAAGGAAGGGCGTAGGCCACTTCTCAGCAATGATCCTGCTTCTTTTGGTCTCCATTATTCACAATTCAGCATTAACTGTAAGTACTTTCATTGGTTTTTGTGTTGTTGGATTTATTTATTTTGTTCTCCATTTGCACATTTCAGCATTAACTGTGAGTATTTTCATTATTGGTTTTTGTGTTGTTGGATTTATTTATTTTTAACAGGAATTGGTATTTTTTTATATTATAAAAAAAGTCTTTGCCGGTAGATATATGGTTACAAAACTTGCTGTACATAGACTGAGCAATACAAGATCAAAAAGTTATATGATACTGTAAGCAAAGCAGGCTGCTAAGTACATATATTCTTCCATTTTCAAACTGCTGCTACATATCCGACTAGTATAGATCTTAATAAAAGTATCTATTTTCAAACTGCTGCAGCATATCCGATTAATCTAGATCCTAATAAAAGTATCTAAATCAAAATACATTTGATTCATTTAACAAAAAGATCAATCCTGGCATTCTGATGACAATTAATTCTATTCTGTTTTCAAAGGAGAATGAGTATGAGAGGATTCCTCATCATTACTCTTCTCATCTGCATCATTGTCTCCAACATCTCCCAGACCAGTAACATTGCTTCCATTGTTATATTGAATGACTGATACTTGACAGAATCCTGGACATTTCCTTGCAACTTTGTAATGGCTTGTTCCTACACTTCGTATTTATTTTTCCAGTATTCGATTTCAATATCAGCATTTATTAGTTTCATTCTCATATGTTTGGTCTGGGATTCCAGATAATCGTGCTTAATGTTGTTAAATGTTGAGTAACAGCTGATCCCTTACATAATGCTCTTCTCAAGATCTCTGCATCTTCACTAGCGATATCACTGTTTCCATTGAACTCATCTTGATTGTTTCCAGGCCTGCTTTCAAATATCTCTTTGCTTCCTTTTTCCTGTTCCATTGTTTGAGCAACAATAAAAAGGAGATTGTTTCCAGGCCTGCTTTCAAATATCTCTTTTGCTTCCTTTGTCATGTTCCATTGTTTGAGCAACAATAAAACGGAGATTGTTTCCAGGCCTGCTTTCAAATATCTCTTTGCTTCCTTTGTCCTGTTCCATTGTTTGAGCAACAATAAAAAGGAGAAACTGTATATAGTAACCTTCAAATTTATAAGTTTTAAAACCAATAGGGGTCAGTACGAGGTTACAAACATAGTAACCAGCTATGTCCTCAAGGCCCAGAACAATCTGATATAGATCGAAACTTCCAGATTGACTATTCACGAAACCCCAAACAATATAGTCACACTGAAGGAGCCCTAGATAATCAGACTCACCAATCCAAACAATCCTTTTCTCTAAACAGAAGCGGAACTTCAGAGGAATTCTCAGTTATATTGTAAACCAACTAGGAAAATAAAATAACACACTTAATTTCCAAACTGAACTCACTGTACAGATGTGAAATACAGTCCGGATCTTTTCGACCCTCTTCAAGTTGACAACATTCAACCTCCCCCAGTTCAGACTAGAATTCACAGGACAATTTACTAAATAGATTATCGACTAATATCCTTTGAACTTGGCACAGACCACCTCCCTCAAGTTCGCCAACCAGCTGGAGAGGACGTAACCAAAATATTTCAGCTATGTCTCCCAAATTCTTGATGGGAAGAGAATCGCATGCAAGACAAAAGGACTCCTTTACACAATGAAACTGCTTCGAAGGAGTACTCCCTTTCCAAAGCAGAAATTCCCAAACTGCTGAATTTGCCAGATAACACAGCGAGAAGGAAACTTCTAGATCCATCATCCCTGGTCCTTCCCACTTTCTTGAGCAGTGTTTTGCAGAGCTTGAGTAACTGTGCATTGCATTTCTTTTTCCAGTGCTCGGTTTCTACTTATGCATTTATCAATTTCAATCTGAAATGTTTCAGTTGGGCTTCCAAGTATTTATGCTTGAGGTTGACTATAATCTGGTCTCTTTCATATTTTGCTTCCAAAGTTTTCTGCCTCTTCATCAGATGTACCTCGTTATCTTTAGCATCTACTTTCTCAACTACATCCTTATTTTCATTTTCCTGAGCCATTGTAATTGCTATCTCACACAAAATCTTCCTCAAAACTGAAATCAACTGTTGTATACCTCTGATTCGAAACAGACGCGAGTCGAATTTGACAAGTTCACTAGCAGATTCAAAGCACTCAAAGTGGTTTTCTCCATGTATAAGATTTCTAAACTTGAAATGAAGCCAACCTTCCAATTCTTGACAAATCTCTTCTAGATAATGACAAACAGCTTCTGTGCAATGGTTTTCACAGCTTAAACTTACATAAAGACTCCCTTAGTTCTGATAACTGTTGTCTGCCTCTGATTGGAATATAACCAGGCTCCCAGAGGTATACCCTAACCCATTCCAGAACCTCTAAGTAATTTTCACCCTGAGATAAATTTCAAGAAATGAAGTTTAAACAACTTTCAAGTTCTTGGCAGACTTCTTCCAGGTAATGGCACAGCACTTCAATGAGATAACAGAGTATGAAAAGAACCTTACCGGACCTTAGATCGACAGCATATCGATTCGGGTATTTTTCATTAGCTTCTTCAGCCCTCAACTTCAACCACCAAGACCAGGGAAAATTCAACTTGAGCAGCTTTCGAATTCTTGACAAACTTCCTCGAGATAATGAGACAGCACTTCAATGCAACGTGATTCATTAATCAATAAAAACGCCTTACAAGACCTTAGATCGACAGCAGATTCTACATGACTCAGATCTCCTTCCTTAACTTCTATGTCCCTCAACATCAACCAACAGAACTAGTGATTCACACAAACCAGTCGCTTCTGAAAGATTTCAGTCTGCCCCAACTGCAAAGAGCAAATTTCAAGCAGACTATGAAGAAACCATGACTTCAATTCCAGAAACTCCCTTTCAAATAACTCATCCATATAATCAATCTTGCAAACATGGTTATAATCCCTGTGTTCCACATCAATTAGATAAAGACCTAATTCTTGCATAACACTGTCTTGCAATTTAGTCTCTAGGAGTTGAAGGATTGAAGGTTTCTCCATCTTTATCAATTGTCTGACCGCTCCTTCTTTACCTCTACATCTCATCCCTCTACAATTCCAGGAGACAAGCTGTATTATTTAGCTGCTGGCTTGGTATTGCCTCCCTTTTGAGAGCTCGGAGTTACCGGATTACCTGCTCCCTTACATGTTGGTACTAGATTGCGATCCAGTGTTGTTTGTAACCCCATCATTTTTTCACAATATGCAGCTTCTTCTCTTACTTCTTTCCCTGGATTTCACCCTTTTCGAGTCGATCTTTCCTCTCCCTCGGTCAGTTCTCATTCTTCATATGTTGCTAATTTTGCTTGATTTCTGGTTAACACTCCTGCTCTTATCATCGGCATTTCTTGAGTTACATCATCGTCTGCTACTTGATCTAATAGTTTTTCTTCTGTATCTACTTTCTCAACTTGCTGACCCACCTCATACATAATAGACAATAGTCTGGGTGGGAAGACTGAGCCAGGTTCTCTTACCGATGGGGCAACCACTTCAAAAAAAACTTCGATGTGCTTCTTGACTCAAAGATTCAAATCTATTTACTGATATTACTAGATTTTTAGGCATTTCCGCTAAAGATGACTAAGAAGGAATATCAACTGAATTTGTTTCCACAATTTGCTTAGCCTTCTTTCACACTATTTTCCATTTTTTTTCAAGATTTGGAGGGATGGGTGCTATGCCTCCTTCTTTTTTACAATCTTTTGCAAAATGGTCATAAGCATAGCATAATTTGCACTTAAAGGGTAACTGTTAATAATCTAACAGTTGAAAGTGGCTCTAATTGTCTAAAACCAGATAAACATGGTTTCAATTGTCCAAAACCAGATGAATAGCTTTAAGAAGGTCATTTTCCAGGTCTACTTTCACACAGATTCTTGCACATTGAAACATTCTTTTCTTAAATTTGGACTTGTATATATATTTTCCAAATTTATTTCCAATATCTTTTAAAAAATCATCCCCATTTTCCAAGTATACTTCCACACAGATTCTTGCACATTGAAACATTCCTTTCTTAAGTTTGAACTTGTCTATATATTTTCCAAATTTATTTCCAATATCTCTTAAAAAATTCATCCCAGTGAAGAGGGAAGTGGGGCAGTCTTACCCATAAAGAAACAGCAGACGGTATAATCTGAGAGATATCTGAGTTTGGATAAAAATCCTAAGTCCAATTGTTGAGGTACATGCCTCTATTATTGAAAAAATACGGTCAACTTCTAAAAATTAGATATCCATCCTCCTTAAACCCAAACAGGAACGCATAAAAACCTAAGTAATGAGCCATTCTTCCCCGAATTAAGGTTAGCCAATTTTTCTAAATCCAAATCTCCATTGACCTGGGGATGGCCAAATTCCATTGAATTGACCTATCACTCCTCACTCAGACATTACCAATGCCTTTTGTCTGGCCGCAGAACAAATTCTGGTATATCCAATTTTTTAATGAAACGAGATGCTTCCTTACGATTTCCTGGTTTTTGCGTGGCTGAAATCAATGTTCGGAAGGCAAATTCGTCAGGATCTGGAGGCGGCCGAACTTCTTCAGGGATTTCCATTCTGAACTCAAAACAACTCAAACCCTAACGTTCTTGAAGCGATATTTCCTTCATTTATTTTCTTTAATGTTGTTCGATTTTTTCAAATCCGTATAATGCTGCATTTCATGCTCTGGTTTAGATGGGATGTTGAATTTATTCTAATATATTCCTAGATTGAACCAACTGAATAAATTCCCGTTTTTTAACGCTATATTTGATTGATTGGGTTTATTTCATGGAAGGCTTAAAGCCAGCTGATAAAGTCCAGGACTTGGGTTCCCGCAAATTCTTCTTGTTCGCTAAGGCTACGGCGAATGAGAGCTGGAGACCAAGCTTCCAGGGCGGAGAAAAAGCTGCTGCTTCATCTACATGGGGAAGAGAGATTCAGAAGATTTCGATAGCAACAGAGCCGTGGTACAACAAACTTATGAAATGCCTTCTGCTACCGCCTTAAATGCCTTCTTCAACCGCCTTAATGGAAGGCTATAGAGAGATCTTGATTTGGGAAATTTTTCATTGCATTTTTTAATTCAAACTAAGTTTTTTTAAAGAAAGAAAAAGAGTCTCATTAGTGAATCAAAAACTACACTGTATCTCGTATCTTAAAGATATTACAATTCATACTAGATACTCAAAGACTTCGGAAATTGATGATTGTATTTACTTAAATGAAGTTTTTATTTTTTCGTTAGATTGATTTAATTAAACTTAGTATGATATTTTATTTTTCTTAAATCTTTGATTTGATATGATATTTTATGTATCTTAAATCTTTGATTTGATTTGTGTGACTGAAAATTATGTATCTTAAATCTTTGATTTGATTTGTGTGACTGAAAATTAATAGAAGAAATGATTTGTATTTAGAAATTGTATTATTTTATTTCATGGTAAAATTGTAAATTGTAAATTATTATATTTATATCTTAATTTTAAGAATTATAAAATATATCTAAATGGGAGTATATTAATCAGGTTATTTAGATAGAATTAAAGCATATATCACATGATAAACTAATATTAAATAAATAATACATGGTAAAACTGATTATTAAATAAGTATTGATATTGATATTTTATGTTAGATTTAGTATATTATTTTTATTTATAAAAATTATTTCTTATTGTTATTGATGATGATGAGGGTATTATTTGGTTTGTTTTAAATTTTAATTCTTATGTTCAAAAGGTTTGACAAGCTTACTATAATTTTGGTGAGTTAGGAAGTAAAAAAGTTTATATTGTAATAAATACCATGAAACTCAAATTTAATGAGTGTAAAAGTAGGACTTCACTATTAAATGATTTTTAAATAATAAAAATATATTTAAAATTTGAAATTATATTATTAATATAAAATTAAAAATTATATTTTTAAATAATAAAAATATATATATAATTAAATATTATATTATTAATATAAAATTAAAGATTACTAAATACCATCCTCAAAATATCAAAAAAGAAAAGGCATTTTTCATAAATGATTACCTTATTATGTAAATATAAATATAATAATATTTATATTATTATATATTCTACTCATTTTTCAAATTTACAACCATGTAAAGTTAAAAACTAGTGGCTTCTAAATAAGCCAATGCCTCTTTTATAGCTCAATTAACCCTATTCATTTTCTTCATAAATAAGGCCTTGCAAATATAAATGGCTAATGTGTATTGAATCAAAGTTGGGACTTTACTTTTACAACACATAAGTACAAAATAAGTAGAGTTATGTGTTCATATAGAGGATATGTGTTCATATAGAGGACTCTCGTGAAAAAAGATGGTAAGCAAATGATTCTAAATAATGTTTTCTATTCATTTTGCCGTGTGCATGTGTTTGTATAAATTCAAACAAATTGGCTGCGTAAGTTTTAAAAAATAACACATATTAGTTTAGATTTGGTTTAATTATTATACAATTTGCATTTAAAATAGGATTTATGAGATGTCTCTTACTTGTCAACTCCTTGTAACTAAAAAGTTTTTCAATATGCCTTTGAGAACTAATCATTTTTCTTCTTCTTGTAATCTTTCTCCGTCTTCTTTTATGATTATTTGGATGATCTTATATTCAAATTCTTGTTTGGATTGGGTAGTCTGAGGATTGATTATGTTGTTATTTTTTATATGTCGAAGGGGTCTACCAATTTATGTGGAGGTTTGTTACTATGTTGACATAAGCAAATGAACATGGATGAAGATGGGATGAAAGCAGGGAATAAAGTGTAGCAAATGTGATATGCAAAATGTGGCTAGTTAAAGGAGAAAAAAGAAGATTTGTAAATGCAACCAATACAGGGAAAATATTCTAGCATTGTTATCAAAAATGAACTTGAATCGGAGACCCCCAACTCCCTCTCAAGATGAAAAAATCTAATTGCTAAGAATGGTTCTATATCACAAAATCAACAAGTAAACAAACTTAAATGAAACACAATTAGGCATATTGCAATAGGGAGAAAAGTCCACTAGCTAAAGTACAAGAATAAATATAAGAGATTATAAACAACTGAGAATAGTCATAAGTTAAGTTATCTAGGTGATCCTTGTTTCATATGAGGTGTTAGCACGCATAAGATAAGTGAGATTAGACATCATAACACTAAAATAGTAGACAAGTTAGAATTCACATGCTCACAAACACAAAGAGAATTGGGAAAGGAGAGAATAGTCCCAAGACCAAACCCACCTCTGCGAGAGTATAAATACACTAGCTAACAATAGTCTCTTTGTTAACATAGGAACATACCTTACAATCCCAAAAAGAGAACCCTTTGATTAAGAGCAATGGTTCTATTTGTATGTTTAGTTTGTGGCTCTTGGCCTTCTATATTATTGACTCTTGAGCTACCCTGAATGACTATTGAGCTTCTCAAGCTCTCCACTAACTATGAATTTTTATATTATTCTTGGTTTGTGTAACAATGTAATATCTTGATTTTTACCCCATTGCATTAAAATGTAAATGATGTAATATTGTTATGAAATCATGGTGAGGAGCTCAAGGTCAATGTCATGTCCCAAATTTGGCATGGGGTCACAATGGCCTAAGCAAATTGGCCCTATTCATTAGAGTTTGTCAAATTGATGCTAAAGGTCAAATAATTGTCAAGGAGAAAAATTACTAGTTTCCTAGGTTTGGGGTGGAAGCTTTGGGATTTGGAATAATGGGGATAATAAATGATGTTGGAACATTAGGATGGCATAAATATTTAATAAAGGAGATAAATAAATATATACAAGTGAAAATAAAAGTGGCATTTGATCATGAAGACACATGGAGGAAGTGGGACCCACACAAGCTAGAATTTATGTGCCACATGGCATCCTCTTCTTGCAATTTCGAATCCATGGGAAGCCTCATGTTCTTGGGATGAGTTATAAGGTCAATAATACTTCTCATGAGTCAATGAGGTCGAAATATAGAGGAAGAGTAACTCCCCTGGAAGAGGAAGAGGTAATTTGGAGCTAGTGAGACACTTGGGCTAGATTCCCTAGCTCTATGACAACAATGATGAAGATGCTATGACACCTATGACACAAATCAGACTTGAAGGCTGACATATGACATATATGACATGTCAATGCTAAAAATAGACTCCAAGAGGGCGCTCAAGGGTGTTAGGGAAGCTAAGATGCTTCCACATGTGATTTGGTGGAAGTGGGAGATTAGGAATTGTTGTACAAGTGGCGTTCTTTGGAATCTCTTCCCAACTTGAGTTGGCATGAGTCTCTTGGAAGGAATTCGACCCATGGAGAACATTAGAACTGTATAAATTTCGAGCAAAGAATGAAACTAGCTTTTGATCATTTGTAGAATTTGCAATTGCATTTGTGAAGAGGGAGAGCTAGAAGATGACTAGTTTCTTGCCTTAGCCAATTTCGAGGGTGAAAGATTCCCATCCAAGTTGGTAATTGGAAAGGCCATTCAGACCTTTCATTTGGAGCTTTAATGGAGCCTTTATTTGCAGGTGTAAGCTACAGGGAATCTCATGGTTTCTTCTATTGCAGCTCACTCCTTCAACCATTTCCAGTTTTGGTGGCATATCCTTGATCCTTGAGGGAGGGTGTTTTTGGTGAGCTATTGTACTCTTTGGGGGAGCTTCTAATGCCCCATTTCTTTTGTAATATGAATTAAATACTCTGTTCTTCATCTCCAGAAAGTTTCAGGTTGAATTCCAAGTAGAAATGTATAAATCTCATTTTTAATGAAAGAACAGTGTCATTTCCCCACTACATTGATGTATAGCATGATAATGATGATGATTTCGAATGAATGGATGGTTCTCTGATACATTTATGATTAATAGACTTCCATGGATGTATTTTACAAGTTTCATGTAATGTACTTGAGCATTTGAAGTATTTTTACTCAGTTTAATTGCATTGGGAGAAGAAATAGTGCCATTTTCCCAAGGGTCGAATTGGCGATTTTTGCAGCTGAATGGGAGAGGGTTGGAACATATATAATAATCAATTAATGATGCACATAAGACATTAATAACATCCTTGAGACATAACCTACCTCTGTTCAGAAATTTGAGTGGGTTTGGAGGCATTTGGGAAGCCATTTTCAATATTTACCCCAGGGGGATTTGAACCCCAAATTACTAGTAAAATTGCATACTTGGTCCAGAATCTTAATAGAGTTTGAAGAGGTCTTTTGGTGGCCATATCTCATCCATGAACATCATATTCAATTCCTAATATCATTCATACACCTTCCTTGAATATTTGAAGGAATTTGGAGTCAATTTGAGACCTAGAGACCAATACTAGTTAAAGGGAAATTACTAGTAAAGTTTCCTACATTGGCCAGAATTGAAAAAGGATTTGCAGAATAATTTTAAAGTTCTAAAAGCATCCCAAAAATGAAGATGTGGAGTTAGTAAAGAAATGTTTATGCCCTTCTTATAAAGAAACTTGGAGAGAATATCATATATGTGTGCAGGAAATGATGTCCTACTTGAGGAGAGCTTTTGGGAATTCTTCAGAAAGAGATTCCAAAGATGTTGATCCTAAGGAAAACAAGGGGCAAAATGCATCAGCTTGCTTGAAGGAGAAAAATGAAGAGACATCACAAGAGCATGAAGAATATTCTATTGAGAATATGGAAGATCATTTGAAGACACCTTCTAGCTTAGACATGAACCAAAGAACATCTACTAATGGATGCTTAAACTATGAAGGAGTACCTACTGATGGGTGCTCACACCTCTATGTTGGTGACATAGAGATAAATTTTGAAATTGTTGTTGCAAGCCCAAGTTCCATTAAGCATGATAACGAAGACCTTGTAGCATTTGAAGAAGAACCAAAATCAACTTCCCCATCACCACTTGAGCTTCATGAAGTTGGTCCAAGCAAAAATGAAGAACATGAGGAGGTTCATTTGCAAGAGCCTCATTTTCTTGAAGGATCCTTAAAGATGAATGAAAAGAAGATCCAGGAGTCCCTCAGCATTCTCCATGACACTCAAGCATTGGTGTCAAAGTCTTGTTGGAGAGCTACTTCATTGGAGGAAACATCCTTCCTTGAAGACATGGAGAAGATTCAAAGAGCAATGTGCCACATCAAATGTAATTTCATGTCTTTGCTTTTTGATAGAAACCATTTGTTTGACCTTAATGAATTGTTACATGATGCATACTTGAAGAATAATGAGGATAATCATAATCTCACAATTCGAAATGAAAAACTTCTTGAAAAGTTGCAAGATACTTGTTTTTCCTCCTATATTTTAGATTGTCAAATGTTAGGAACCCATGTCTTTACTTTGTTAGTATGTTGTTGTTGGACGCATATGCTTAGTAAGTCATCCCGTAGTAATTGTTGATCAATAGTTTGTGTTATTGTTGTTGGCGCATATGCTTTGTAAGTCGCCCGTGGTATTGTTGATCCATAGTTTGTAGCGGCCCATGGTTTTGACCCATAGTATTGGCGCCTAGACTTAGTATATAAGTGTGTGTTGAGACCTATGAAGGCACCGTGAAGTTATTTGTATTGAGCTTGCTCATAGGAGGTTTCCCCCTCGAAGTGGCCTGTGATCAATATAAAAACGATTCTAAGTTCTATCATTTCTGCTATTTCGCATATTCGTATTAATTAATTGTTGCAGGTGCATCACATCTGGTATCAGAGCACTTTCTTGGGCTCACTGGGTGAAATTTCTGCCAATTTTTTTTTCGCATCTGTTGCAGGTTCGGATTTGGGAATAATCCCTATCCGCTTAACTGTGGGAAGTAATTGGGCATAAGCCCTAAAACTCATTGTGAGGAGTATCACAGGAACCCCGAAGTAGCTGGCCCATTGAGAGGACCTGCCAGCAAAAAGGGCAACGACCCCTACCTGATTGACTAGTTCCCACCCGTGAGGTAAACCAAGAGCTGTCATTTGTGGCAAAGCGGTTATCAGTTTTACCTGAGCCGTGGAGTGAGAGGTACTGCCCCAATACGCAAGCCGTCAGACAGCATTGGTGGCCGAGTGAAACCCCTGAACTGTTAGGAAGTCGCACATACCTGGGGTCCATATCTACTTTCAGTTGAACTATTGTCGATCACTACTGCGTCGTTTCAGCTCCATTTTGCAAGCCGTTCCAGATCCAGCCGTTTTCAATACATTCGGCGCTGTTCCAGATTCCTTCCGAGCCGTAGCCGCTCCAGTCTGGAAAAAAAAAAAAAAATCGAGTATAAAATTCAGTTTTTTGTCCATATCTCCCTTATTTTCACTCTGTTTCCCTTGAAATTTTCGGGGAATCCCTGTCATCCCATTCTGCATATTTCATTCCTGAGGACCCTATCCCCAATTCCCCTTCCCAAAGCCCGAAAGCCCACATTTGTCTATTTTTAGGGTTTGCCATAACTTCCTCAGATTTCACCCAATCGCCTTCAAATTTTACCACAAAGTTCCTTTCTAAACTCTGCTTCTTTGTCCCTCTCTGCCAAATTTTCTCATTCTATCACCCCGCTTCTGAAATCCCCCTTTTTGCCTTCTTGTCCTTTCGAGAGTGTCCAAAATCTAGTCAAACCCCAATTACCCATCAGATTTTTTCCCAAGTCCATATTTTCCCTTACTGAAGCAATTTCTGTTTTTGTTTTCCTACCCAGTAAAAAAAAAAACTCCTGGTTATGGTTGTCACCCGTGCAGGAGCAAAAACCATGGAAGAAGCACTTGCAGCCATCCAAGCCAAACTCCAGGATCTGGATGAAAAATTTCTCCGCCTCCATCTTGAACATTCAGCTATGAACAACAAATGGCAGTCCGAGTCTTCATCAGACAATGGGTTCTCTTCTTCCAGCAATTTTTGTGGTCCGAAGCTTGATTTTCCGTGCTTCAATGGTACTGATCCAACTGGATGGATATATCGTGCAGAACAGTATTTCAGTCTGCATAATACTTTTGATGTCAACAAAGTTTCGCTGGCATCCTTTCACTTGGAACAGGAAGCTCTTCAATGGTACCGTTGGTACATCAAGGCTCATCCAGAGCCCAAATGGTCAGACTTTTGCCATCTCCTTTTGCAACGATTTGGTCCTAGTGCTTTTGATGACTTCACCAGAGCCCTCACTAAACTTTGTCAAATTGGCACTGTGAGAGAGTATCAAACCGAATTTGAGAACCTAGCCAACCACACCGAAGGATTGTCTTATGACTTTTACAGGAGTTGTTTTATCAGTGGTCTAAAGGATGCCATCCGCTCAGAGGTCAAAATGTTCTGTCCCACCACAATGATCGAAGCCCTAGGGTTGGCTAAGTTGGCAGAAGACAAGATTGCAGCCCAACAACGCTCCAATCCCACTTTTGTTCCCTTCCGAAATATGGGTTCTCAGCGACCACCTATACCGTAGGCTCTTCAACCGACTCCTATCAAGCGTTTGTCTGAAACAGAGATGCAAGCACGTAGAGAAAAGGGGATTTGCTATAATTGTGATGAGAAATTCACTCGGGGACATAGATGTGTTCAGCAAAATCTCTATCTCTTGGATGTGGAGTCTCCGCCTGCCTCTGAAATTGGTAACGAAGATCCAGAAACACTGGATGCTCCGGTCGACATTCAGGAACCGCCTATTGACCCTCCATCTCAGGATGACCAGCCAGATATATCTCTCCACGCTTTAGCTAGAATCACCACCCCCCAAACAATGCGGGTCATGGGTTACTTCAAGAAGCTCCCTCTTACAATACTCATTGATTCTGGTAGCACTCATAATTTCATTGACCCTCGGATCGCCAAACAAGCTGATTGTTTTATCCATCCTTGCTCCAACTTTGAAGTCATGGTTTCCAATGGGGGCACCTTACCTTGCAAAGGGAAGTGTCAAAATGTGTGTATCTCTATGGGAGATTATACCTTGCGCTCTGACATGTTTGCCTTGCCCTTGGGCGGATGTGATGTGGTTTTGGGCACTCAATGGCTACGCACACTTGGCCCTATCTTATGGGATTTTGCTGAACTTTGGATGCAGTTTTCCCTCAATGGACAAAAACACACATTGACAAGATTACAACCAGGTTCTCTCAGCATCATCAGTTCACATCGCATGGAAAAACGCCTCAAGAAGAATTCACATGGTGTCATCGCTCAGATCCATTCCATTCAGATGCAGCCATCAGCGGTCTCCACTACTCCTTTGGATCTACAACAAATTCTGGATCGATATACAAGTGTCTTTGTTGAACCTGTGGGATTGCCACCTTCCAGGCCAGAATACCATCGTATTCAGCTCCTTCCTGGCAACATTCCTCCCAACATTAGGCCCTATCACTACCCATTTCACCAAAAAACGGAGATTGAAATGCTCGTTCGGGACTTATTGAAGTAAGGTATTATTCGCCCAAGCACTAGTTCCTATTCTTCTCCAGTTATTCTTATCCGCAAAAAAGATGGGCCATGGCGCCTCTACATTGACTTCTGAGCACTTAATCACCTCACCATCAAGGATAAGTTTCCAATTCCTGTTGTTGATGAGCTTCTTGATGAGCTTCATGGGGCTCACTTTTTCTCCAAGTTGGATCTTCATTCTGGGTATCATCAAATTCGGGTTCATAAGGATGATATCCCTAAAACAGCTTTCCGCACACATGATGGCCATTATGAGTTTTTGGTCATGCCCTTTGGCCTCACTAATGCTCCTTCCACATTCCAGACCTTAATGAATAAAATATTTCGACCCTACTTGAGGAAATTCATTCTGGTATTCTTTGATGATATCCTCATCTACAGTAAAACATGGGATGAACATCTCCAGCATCTGGATCTTGTCATGCAACTTTTCTCTGACCATCATCTCCATGCCAAGCAGTCTAAATGTGTTTTGGACAGAAGGAAGTTGAGTATCTCGGGCACATTATCTCAGCACAAGGGGTTCGCGTGAATCCTGCCAAAATCGATGCCATGAACAATTGGCCGCATCCTCAGACACTCAAGAGCCTTCGTGGTTTTTTAGGGTTGACTGGATACTACCACAAGTTTGTCAAGGATTATGGGAAGATTGCAGCTCCATTAACTGCTCTATTGAAAAAGGATGCTTTTACATGGACACCTGCTGCTCAGTGTGCATTTGACAAACTAAAACAAGATATGTGTACTACACATGTGCTAGCTATGCCTGATTTTTCCAAGCCCTTCACTATTGAGAGTGATGCTTGCGGAAATGGACTTGGTGTTGTTCTCCTTCAAGATGAACACCCCATTGCGTTCACCAGCAAATCCCTTTCAGGCAAGAATTTAGCTGCCTCTACCTATGAGAAGGAAATGATGGCTATTTTGCATGCAGTACAGAAGTGGCGCCCATACTTATTAGGGAATCATTTATGCATCAAGACTGATCACCAGAGTCTGAAATATTTCTTGGACCAGCGTGTCTCCTCCCCGGCATAACAGAAATGGGTTAGCAAACTCATGGGTTATGACTATGAGATCACTTACAAGAAGGGTAAAGACAATATTGTGGCAGATGCTCTTTCTCGCACATTTGATGCCCAAGGTTCTCTTTCAGCTATTTCTATGCCTGTTCCAAATTTGTTGCAATCTGTTCAACAGGGTTATGTCAATGACTCTTCCTTATCTCAAATCATCCAACGCTTGACCAACAACCCTTCTGTTGTACCACATTACTCTTAGGATGGTGCTTCTCTGCGATACAAGGGTCGTCTGGTGCTTCCCCAGAGCACAGATCTTCAACAGGCTGTCTTCTATGAACTCCATGCTTCTCCATCGGCAGGGCACTCTGGGTTCCTCAAAACGTATGAACGAGCACAGCGTAACTTCTTTTGGCAGGGCATGAAAAGGACAATTCAACAGATGGTGGCCGAATGTAATACCTGCCAGCGCAATAAGGGTGAAACAACACTCCCTCCAGGATTGCTTGAACCCTTGCCCATACCTACACGGATTTGGATAGATATTTCTATGGATTTCATTGAAGGGCTCCCTAAATCTAGCGGGAAGACAGTGATTCTCGTTGTGGTTGATCGCCTCTCCAAATATAGTCATTTTTGTGCTCTCATCCATCCCTATACATCCTCCTCCGTCGCTCAAATTTTCCTGGATCAGATCTTTCGTCTTCATGGCATCCCTTCTTCCATTGTCTCAGATCGTGATGCGACTTTCACCAGTCATTTTTGGACAGAACTATTTCGCCACACTAGCACCAAATTGAAGATGAGTTCGGGGTATCACCCACAAACAGATGGTCAGACTGAAATTATCAATAAATGCTTGGAAACTTATCTTCGTTGCTTCACCTCGGAACAACAACATCAGTGGGCAAAGTGGCTTCCTCTCGCTGAATGGTGGTACAATACCTCTTACCAAACCGCCTCTAAAATGACCCCATATGAAGCAGTCTATGGTCAGGCACCTCCAGCTCTTCTTCCATACACCCCCACCATTTCACCAGTTCACCAGTTCTGGAGGTTGACACGGTCCTTCGAAACTGCGATCAGATTCTTCGCATTTTGCGGGACAATCTTCACATGGCACGAAATCGCATGAAGCAACAAGCTGATCAGCACCGTTCTGAGCGCACTTTTCAAGTTGGCGAGATGGTTTTTCTTCATCTCCATCCATACAAACAATCCTCCTTGAAACTCAAAGGGCGTCATAAGCTCGCTCCAAAGTTCTATGGGCCATATCGGATTCTTCAGAAGATTGGGTCCGTTGCTTATAAATTGGAACTTCCTCCTTCTTCCCGCATTCATCTAGTCTTTCATGTCTGTTGTTTGAAGAAAGTTCTTGGCACCAACATCAGTGGACAAACGATTTTACCCGAACTGGATAATTAAGGATCCATCCTTTTGGAGCCAGAGGCCATCCTCAATCGGCGCACACATCAGTTTCACTCTCGCTCTATTACAGAGGTCTTAATTCAGTGGCACGGCATGCAACCAGAGGATGCTACATGGGAACCACTCCTTCAAATTCAACAACAATTTTCACATCTAAAGCTTTGAGAACAAAGCTTTTTTTTAAGGGGGAGGGGATGTTAGGAACCCATGTCTTTACTTTGTTAGTATGTTGTTGTTGGATGCATATGCTTGGTAAGTTGTCCCGTAGTAATTGTTGATCAATAGTTTGTGTTATTGTTGTTGGCGCATATGCTTTGTAAGTCGCCCGTAGTATTGTTGATCCATAGTTTGTAGCGGTCCATGGTTTTGACCCATAGTATTGGCGCCTAGACTTAGCATATAAGTGTGTGTTGAGACCTATGAAGGCACCGTGAAGTTATTTGTATTGATCTTGCTCATAGGAGGTTTCCCCCTCGAAGTGGCCTGTGATCAATATAAAAGTGATTCTGAGTTCTGTCATTTCTGCTATTTCGCATATTCGTATTAATTAATTGTTGCAGGTGCATCACATCAAATGGTAGATTGTTTGGAGGATTCTCATGACATGGTGGATCATGAGAAATGTGAAAATTTGAATGTGCTTAATGTGTTTGAAGATGAACTTGAAGAGATCCAAACGCTTGATGTGGTGGAAGAGGAACTTGAATTGTCTCTTGATGAAGGTTATGCAATTTTTAAAGAAGAGCATGATTCATCTACATTGGAACTAATCTACAACAAAGGTTTCACACTTTTGAAGGAGTTGCATGATACTAACCATATGGATCCTTTCCATGATGAAACTTATGCACTTTTTTATCATTTGGGTGAGTTAGTTAATTCTCCTACATCCTATAATTCCATGTTTTGCAACATTACTCTCAATGAAGAATGGGTGAAAGGGTTCTTTTTTATGGTGCCACATGAGGAGTATGGTGTTAGGATATTTAGACACTTAGGAGTTAGTTAAGATCAACTTCTGTAATATATCCGTTAGGGATAGTGTGTTTCTTTAGTATGCATTTGTAAATACTTAATTCGACGGTCATGATATGTTCCCGACATAGAGTGATCCAACGGCTCAACTTCTCTTAGATCAAACCTAACCTTGATCTGTGGCTTAACACCCGATTGGTCCATGATATCTATTTAAAGAGCATGGAGGGTCATTGCTTAGTTGATCGATTATGAGAAGCTCATTTGTAACTTTCTTTCTTTGCATAATAAATTGTCCCGTAGAAGCTATTTGGTCGGGGTTGTGGAGTGTTTCCCTCAAGAGGGTTTAAACCACGTCAAAACATCGGTGTGTTGATCTGTGATCTGTTTGTGTGAAGTGGTTTCTCTTGTTGTTCATTCCTTTGGTACTACCCTGTGTACCCGAACATGGTGTACCCGAACATGGTATCAGAGCTTTTATGAAGTGCCGCTTCCGGTTATGATCTAGATCTTGAACTGTTGTTGTCGAAACTCGAAAGGGTTTCTAGTTCTAGTATTTATGTGCATTTATGGGATGTGGGAGGTGTTCCATTGCGTTCGAAGCGTCGTTTCCATTTGGAAATAGTTTTCGTTTGATCGAAAACAGTTCCCGGTTGCTCCAGAAGCGCGTATTTCATCAGATCTGAAGGTATAATGTTACA
Organism: Larix kaempferi; assembly: GCA_027924585.1. Classification (NCBI taxonomy): domain Eukaryota; kingdom Viridiplantae; phylum Streptophyta; class Pinopsida; order Pinales; family Pinaceae; genus Larix; species Larix kaempferi. The sequence goes on along the minus strand of BSBM01000598.1, from coordinate 13,611,607 downwards.
GTGACGCATTTTTTTTGTTTATTTTTTTAAAAGGAAAAAATCTCATATTTCATCATTTTTTTACTATTAAATTTTTTTTTTGGGTTCGGATTGTTGCTTTCCCGTCTGCGTATGCTCTTTGTCGTGCACCTTGAGCGATCTCGGCAAATCAGAAGTAGAAAGGGAAAGGGTTTTTCTCAGCTGCGTATGCTCTTTGCCGTGCACCTTACGCGATCTCGGCAAATTAGAAACAGAGAGAAAACGTAGAATTTCCGGGAAAGCTAACGAGATCTAACTCCACATGTGTGAAAAAAAAAAAAAAAAAAAAAAAATCGATTTGTGGTGTGTTTTGCAGGAAAAAGGGCAAGCACACAAACCGAGCAAGAAGAGTTAAAAAAAAAAAAAAAAAACCCTTCCTCATTCCCATATTTTACATACCTTTTAATCTAGCTCACTTGGTTCAAAGTTGTTTTATTGCTTAATAGGTCTTGAGTTCAAGTCTTAGGAAGTTACTTTTAAAAGAAAAAGTGCATGCAATTTCTATTTTCAAGTTACTTTATTGTAAAAGTGCATCTCACTTAAATAATAAAAAATAAAAATACAAGCGAGTCACTTAAGTTTTTTTTATTTATTGTTGCACTATTTAAAAGTAATATCATTGTAAAAGTGAAATCACTTATTTTACAAAATTGGTTGACTTAAAGCAACTTTCTTGTAAAGTGATTGTCAAAAGGTTCATCTTGGGAAGAGGGGGGTTCTTTTTTTTGCTGGACATTCTCTAGCTGCCACGTCACTATTGGGGACATCTTCAACAGTTTCTCTGTTCAAGCATAACTTCATCATACAGAGTCAGTTTTCAGTGCCGTTTTTTTTAAACTGCCTATTTTTTCGAGCTCTTCACATCCAGACAATTGGTTTCTGCTTTTATAGCCATTAATTTACAAATATGGCCGCCCCTTGTAATATTCTACTTAACAGTTCCAACTATTTCTCATGGAAATCTCGTATGAAGGATGTTCTACGAAGTAGGGGACTTTTCAGAATTACTTCAGGGAAAGAAAAAGAACCCACTGATGATGATAAGAAAATAAAATGGGCAAATAGATGTGATGAAGCTCGTGGATTGATTGGGATGTCAATCTCTACTGATTTGCGATTCCACATATCTGGAATTGATGAACCTAATGCTACTTGGGACAAGTTGGAATCTGTGTTTGGTAAACACAATGAAATTCGAGGTCACCAACTCGAAAATGAGTTGATTTCTTTAAATCCAAGTGACTTTTCATGCATTCAAGATTATTTATCTAAGTACAAAACTCTTAAACTCTTATGTGCAGAATGTAAGATTGAGAGGGAAGACAAACAATGCATTTATCATATTCTTTCCAAACTTGGACCTGCATGTTTTGTTTTTGTATCTACATTTTACTCCATGAAAGCATCCTTGAATGAAGCTAGCTATCAAGAGCCTAGTCTTGAATCCTTTTGTGATTCCTTGATTAGAGAACAAGATAAACTCATTCATCTTGGAATAATCAACAATGCAGATACATCTGGGAAAGTCTTATTGTCCCAACAGAAAGAAAAGTCCAAGCCTCCCAAGAAACAAAATTTTCGCACTAATAAGTCAAACAAGGGTCCCAAACCCTCTCAGTCAGCTCCTTCTTTAAAAAATGACAAAGGATCCAAGCCAAAAGGCAAGAAGACTGAGCGTTATTGCAACTATTGCGGGAAAGATAATCATGATGAATCTAAATGTTTCAAGAAGATGGCAGCCTTGGAAGCAGCAATGAAGAAGCACCATATCAGCCTAGATTCGCCTTCAGAATCTACCGCTCATGGACATGCACTTTGTGCTTCTGGTTATTCTTATAATGCATCTTCTTCTTCTACTTCAAATGAATGGCTCATTGATTCTGGAGCATCTTATCATATGGCTAAGGATCAAGCCATCTTTTCTACTATGCATGAATGTAACACCAAACAAATATTTGTTGGTGATGATAGATCTCTAAGTGTTGTAAGAGCTGGAACAGTTTCAGTAGATAATGGTCATTTTAGTGATGTACTATGTGTTCCAAGAATTTTCTGCAATTTGTTATCAGTCTATCAGATCACTCATTCTGGTGAAGGTAAAACTGTGACCTTTACACCTCACCAAGTTGTAATCAAGGATTTTAAAGATCCTCAATAGGTCCTAGCTACCGGAATTGTTGATGATATTACCAGGTTGTACAAGTTTAACAACTTTGGGTCATCACCTTTCCCTTCAGTTTTTGTTGCTCATAGTGATAACTTGAGAAAACTTTGGCATGAGCGATTTGGTCACTTAAATTATCGCTCATTGCAACAACTATGTAAAGAAAATATGTTAACAGGTCTTCCGATGGTGTTTGCTCCGGTTGTGTACTCGAAAAACATCATCGGGACAGTTTTTACAAACGTGCCTCTTGGCACGCCTCGGTTCCCTTGGAGCTTGTGCATAGTTACTTGTGTGGTCCTCTTCCATCTGCTTCATTTTCTGGTTTCAAATATTTCTTAACTTTCATTGATGATTACACCAGACGCACTTGGATTTATTTCCTAAAACTTAAGAGCGAAGTATTTAACATGTTCTTGGCCTACAAGGACCTTGTTGAAAAACAATCTGGTCATCAAATTATTAAGTTAAGATCTGACAATAGATGAGAATATGTTAACAAAAACTTCACTACTTTCTGCACTAAACAAGGCATCCAACAATAGCACACTGTTCCATATACACCACAACAAAATGGTGTAGCTGAGCGGAAGAACCGCACTTTAAAAGAAATGGCTAATTGTATAATCCAATCTAAGGGACTAAGTCTTCAATTTTGGGCTGAAGCCATAAATTGTGCAAATTACATAGTTAATCGCACCCCCCACTAAAGCATTACAAGGTATAACACCGGAAGAAGCATGGAGTAAAACTAAACCTGATGTAAGTCACTTCTGTGTGTTTGATAGTGAAGCATGGGCTCACATTCCGGATGAAAAACGGAAAGCATTGCATCCTAAAAGTGAAAAGTGCATATTTGTTGGATATTATGAAGATGTAAAAGGTTATAGACTTGTTCAACCACATTCTCATGATATAATCATTAGAAGAGATGTTAAATTTGATGAAAATCTCTTGGCCTGCGAGCCTAACTCAGCGATTGTGCCATCTTTGGCCTGCGAGCCTGATTCGGTGTTTGTGCCTTCTTCTTCTTCTTCCAACTTCCTTGACAGATTTCCAACTCCAGTTTCTGATGATGACAGTGAGGATGAAAATCCACCTCCGCCTGCTCATGTTCCTCCAGTTGCACCAGCACAAGTGCTTCCTCGATGGGTCCATTCAACATGTGAAGCAGCTAGTGATCTTGCCGGTAATCTTAGAGATCAACGTCGAACACGTTCTCAGTTTCAGCGAGCCTCTTCTCTTTTGGCTCAAGTCTCCGAGAATCATGATCCAGAAACTTTTGCAGAAGCTTCAGGGAATCCAGATTGGGATGAAGAATATCGTTCCTTAATGGCGAACGATACTTGGGATCTTGTACATCTTCCAAAAGGAAGAAAACTTGTCAGATGTAAATGGGTCTACAGAACTAAGTATGCATCAGATGGAAGTGTTGAAAGACTTAAGGCAAGGTTAGTTGCCAAAGGTTTTTCCCAAGTTGAAGGGATTGACTACAATGAAACCTTTGCTCCCGTCGCAAAAATGAACTCCATCCGCCTCGTTCTTTCCCTTGCAGCCTTACACAACTGGGAAGTCCATCAAATGGATGTCAAGTCTGCCTTCTTGCATGGTGATTTACAGGAGGAAATTTACATGGAACAACCTCCTGGCTATGTTCAGAATAACTCTAGCCTTGTCTGACGCCTTAAGAAATCCTTATATGGCCTTAAGCAAGCTCCTAGAGCTTGGTATGCCAAAATGGATAACTTTCTCCTTGACACTGGTTTTTCTAGATGCCATTCTGACCCCAATGTCTATACCAAGAAAGTAGGAAACCCTCTCATCATACTTGTTCTATATGTTGATGACCTTATTCTTACTGGTAGTGACCCTAAGCTTATAACCCATGTGAAATCCAGTCTTAAACAAAATTTTGAAATGTCAGACTTAGGACATTTGCAATATTTTCTTGGTCTCCAAGTCCTGCAAACCAAAGAAGGAATCTTTCTTTCTTACTCTAAGTATGCTTGTGACCTTCTTTGTCGCTTTCACATGGAATATTTTACACCAGCCCCTTCTCCCTTTCAGTCTGGAGTCAAACTTTCTGCCACTTGTACTTCACCTGAAGTCGATGCCACCTTGCATCGTCAGCTTGTTGGTAGTCTCTTATACTTGACTCATTCTCGTCCTGACCTTTCCTTTGTTGTTGGTCGTGTTGCCCGTTATATGCAGACACCTCATGAAAGTCACTGGAAAGCAGCTAAAAGAATACTTCGATATATTCGAGGTACAGTTCAGTTTGGGATTCATTACAGTACATGGGGGAAACCTTTGTTGGTTGGTTTCACTGATTCAGATTGGGTCGGTGATCCTAATGATCGAAAGTCTACTACAGGTTATGTTTTCAGTCTGGGATCTAGACCTATTACTTGGGCTTGTAAGAAACAACAAGCTCTTGCTCTTTCTTCAACAGAGGCAGAATATTGACCAGCAGTTAATGCCAGTCAGGAAGCTTTATGGCTTCGACAGATCCTTTCAGAGTTTGGATTCGAGCAACAACAGCCTACTCTACTTTGGTGCGACAATCAAAGTGCCATCAAGCTTGCCAAAGATCCAGTTCTACATCAATGCGGCAAACACATTGAGCTACATATGCACTTCATCAGAAATCTTGTTCATGATCATGTTCTTGAAGTGCTCTTTTGCCCTACAGATGATCAAGTTGCAGACATCTTCACCAAGTCTCTTACAGAAGCGAAGTTTTCTAAACTTCGATTTATGTTAGGAGTTCAGGAACTTGTCATTAAGGGGGGATAGGCTCTAATGCCTCCTTCCTTCTCCTAATAGTGTCACTTTTGTAAATCCTTCAATCCTATCCCAAGTTGTTCTTAAGGGGGGATGTTAGGATATTTAGACACTTAGGAGTTAGTTAAGATCAACTTGTGTAATATATCCGTTAGGGATAGTGTGTTTCTTTAGTATGCATTAGTATGCATTTGTAAATACTTAATCCGACGGTCACGATATGTTCCCGACATAGAGTGATCCGACGACTCAACTTCTCTTAGATCAAACCTAACCTTGATCCGCGACTTAACACCCGATTGGTCCATGATCTCTATTTAAAGAGCATGGAGGATCATTGCTTAGTTGATCGATTATGAGAAGCTCATTTGTAACTTTCTTTCTTTGCATAATAAATTGTCCCGTAGAAGCTATTTGGCCAGGGCCGTGGATTGTTTCCCTCAAGAGGGTTTAAACCACGTCAAAACATCGGTGTGTTGATCTATGATCTGTTTGTGTGAAGTGGTTGGTCTTGGTGTTCGGTCTAGTAGTACCCTGTGTACCCAAACATATGGAACTCCTATATTTACTTTTTATGATGATATGGTTGGAGCACATTCTTATTCACATTTGCAGTAGCATCCTTTGTTACTTTATGATGATGCACATCTACATGGATGCACCTATGATATGCATTTGAGTCACTTGAAGACTCATGGTTTTTCTTGCTCAACACTTGACTCATTTGATGTTGAAGGAACTTCGTCCAACACTTGGGTGAATAAATTTATGATTGGAGAAAAATTTTGTTGGCAGCCACATACTTTTTTATATCTTTATGATTCTCACATTCAGGGATGTATGGGTGAGACTTCTTTGAGTCATTTCAAGTCTCCTTGTTTTTTCTGTTCATTATTTGGTTTAAATTTTAGTGGAGATTCTTCATTCACTTCTTGGATGAAAGAATACATGGCTGAATATTTTGATGCATATCAAATCCTTTTGGAGCAGCATTATAGGACATGGGATCCTCACCTATGTCATTGGAGCAGATTTGATTGGTCACTTGAAGCTTGTATGCACTTGGAAAATGGTGGTCTACTTGCTTGGAGGTATAAGCACTTTCATGATTCTTTGATGAAGCACCTCCTTGATGTACATTTTCATTATGTTGTTATTTACTTTGATGATATATATTTTGTACTCATGATGTTTGGAAGAATGCATACAAGAAAATGGGATCTAGGAATCCTCTTATCTAATGGTGTGGGTTGGAGAGCACTCTTAATTGTTGGGGTGCAATACAAGCAATGGGACCCTGGAATAATTTTTGTCTCATTGGTTTCAATTTTTTGGGGAAAAAAGAAATATGGGAGATGGATTTCCCACTTCATAAAGTTATTTTTATTAGAGTAATGTAGCAGAAAGAATGGTGGTTCCTCTCTAAAACCTTCATGGAAACTCAAAGACTCAAGGTTGAGCAATTTAATGGCAACTTCAAAGAATTATACAGAAAGCAGGTTCTTCAACACCCATGCTTGAAATTGCTTGAGGACAAGCAATATTAGGAAGGGAGGATTTTTCTTGTCCCAAATTTGGCATTGGATCACAATGGCCTAAGCAAATTGGCCCTATTCATTAGAGTTTGTCAAATTGATGCTAAAGGTCAAATAATTGCCAAGGAGGAAAATTATTAGTTTCCTAGGTTTCGGGTGGAAGCTTTGGGATTTGGAATAATGGGGATATTAAATGATGTTGGAACATTAGGATGGCATAAATATTTAATAAAGGAGATAAATAAATATATACAAGTGAAAATAAAAGTGGCATTTGATCATGAAGACACATGGAGGAAGTGGGACCCACACAAGCTAGAATTTATGTGCCACATGGCATCCTCTTCTTGCAATTTTGAATCCATGGGAAGCCTAATGTTCTTGGGATGATTTATAAGGTCAATAATACGTGGCATGAGTCAATGAAGTCTAAATATAGAGGAATATTAACTCCCATGGAAGAGGAAGAGGCAATTTGGAGCTAGTAAGACACTTAGGCTGGATTCCCTGGCTCTATGACAACAATGATGAAGATGCTATGACACCTATGACACAAATCAGACCTGGAGGCTGACATATGACATATATGACATGTCAAATCTAAAAATAGACTCCAAGAGGGCGCTCAAGGTTGTTAGGGAATCTAAGATGCTTCCACATGTGATTTGGTGGAAGTGGGAGACTAGGAATTGTTGTACAAGTGGCGTTCTTTGGAATCTCTTCCCAACTTGAGTTTGCATGAGTCTCTTGGAAGGAATTCGACCCATGGAGGACATTAGAACTTTATAAATGTCAAGAAAAAAGAATGAAACCATAATTTGATCATTTTTGGAATTTGCAATTGCATTTGTGAAGAGGGAGAGGTAGTGGATGACTAGTTTCTTGCCTTAGCCAATTTCGAGGGTGAAAGATTCCCATCCAAGTTGGTAATTGAAAAGGCCATTCAGACCTTTCATTTGGAGATTTAATGGAGTATTTATTTGCAAGTATAGGCTACAGGGAATCTCATGGTTTCTTCTATTGGATCTCACTCCTTCAACCATTTCCAGTTTTGGTGGCATATTCTTGATCCTTGAGGGAGGGCATTTTTGGTGAGCTATTGTACTCTTTGGGGAAGATTATAATGCCCCATTTCTTTTGTAATATGAATTAAATACTCTTTTCTTCATCTAAAGAAAGTTTCAGGTTGAAATTCCAAGTATAAATGTATAAATCTAATTTTTAATGAAAGAACGGTGCCATTTCCCCACTACATTGATGTATAGCATGATAATGTTGATGATTTCGAATGAATGGATGGTTCTCTAATACATTTATGATTAATAGACTGTCATGGATGTATTTTACAAGTTTCATGTACTGTACTTGAGCATTTGAAGTATTTTTACTCAGTTTAATTGCATTGGGAGAAGAAATAGTGCCATTTCCCCAAGGGTCGAATTGGTGATTTTTCCAGCTGAATGGGAGAGGGTTGGAACAGAGATAATAATAAATTAATGATGAAAATAAGACATTAATAACATCCTTGAGACATCCCCTACCTCTTTTCATAAATTGGAGTGGGTTTGGAGGCATTTGGGAAGCCATTTTCAATACTTATCCCAAGAGGATTTGAACCGCAAATTACTAGTAAAATTGCATACTTGGTCCAGAATCTTAATAGAGTTTGTAGAGGTATTTTGGTGGCCATATATCATCCTTGAAAGTCATATTCAAGTTCTAATATCATTCATACACCTTCCTTGAATATTTGAAGGAATTTGGATTCAATTTGAGACCTAGAGACCAATACTAGTCAAGGGAAAATTACTAGTGAAGTTCCCTACATTGGCCAGAATTGAAAGAGGATTTGCAAAAGTATTTTAAAGGTCTAAAAGCATATTTTAAACACATATTTATGTTCCAACATCATCCATATACCTTTTCAGAATATTTGGGAGCAATTGGATCAATTTGGGGACCTAGAGCTCAAAACTAGTCAAAGGTCTAACTAGGAAAAAAAGTGAAAATTTGTCATTTTAATAAAATTCCTAACAAAGGACATTACAGCCAAGGCCCCGCCATCGATTTAATGATGCATATGGTTTACGTGCTATCCAGGCACAATGGAGTTGGAAATATCATGTAAATATGCATTTTAATGAAATACCCACAACTAGCTATGTAATGCAACAAGAGATGGGGGCATGATTCTTACAAGGAATTGGGAAAGAAATATTCAAACCCTTGGAGCCAATCAATTCAATCCAAGTGTCAATGAGAGAACCCATGAACTCTCAACTACCCATGTTGACTTTTGTACCCAATCATTTAATTCTTCCAAGATTTGGTTGAGGTAGTTAATGCCTTGGGGAATGGAGAGGTATGGTTGTCCAAATTCGGGTATGGGTAAGCCACCCTTCATGGAAATTTGTGTTGGGATTATTGGGAAATAAATGAGCCATGAAATTTCTCCCAATTCCATTATCCATCAACCAATTTTTCCTCTCTCATGTTTTTGGAGCTACCTAGGCGTTTTTCCCTCCACGTTTTTATGGTTTTTCCCTGTTTTCTAGCTAGGAAGAGGGCATTTTGGTGTTGTAGAGCTACTGGAAGGAAGGGAGCTCGATTTGGGGTTTCATTGAGGCCGTTTTGTCCATTTGGAATGCTCATAACCTGTGGGAGAAATCGGTTTTGCTCCCTGTGGTCGAATTTCCCCTTCTCACAGTTCATTTTGGGTGAGCCGCGAGTTGGGAGAGCTAATGGGAACCATGTTTCATAAATCCCTTGTAAAATTGTTTATCCCTGACCAACCATTGTGCTTGTTGTGTGTAGAAAGAGTATGCTGGGGATATGAGTTATGGGTATCCATTGTTTTGGCTTGAGCTTGAGTGCAAGCATCCTGAAATGAAGAAGGTTCAGATTCAGCCTGATAAACTCAGCTATGGACTGGCTTGGCTTAGATGTGATGTATGCTTGGGTTGTGCTGAGCTTGAGAGTCCCCTTTTCCTTGTAGAAATCATGGGCCAGCTCGGGGGTGGTCTCTGAGTGCTAAAAGAATACAGGCTAGGCAGAGACCTATGGTTGGGTGGAACGTTACAACGACATAGCTAGTTTCTTGGGACCATTTCACAATGAAGATAAGTATTTTTCTATCAATGTGTTTTACTTCTGCAATGTTTTAATGATGGTTGTTATTGATATGCTGAATGCATATAAAATGTGTGTGGATAATGTTTTATTCCGTTGTGCATGTTTTCTTGATTTACATCTGCACACATTTGTTTTTATGAATCTAATGAATTAGGCTGAGTTTATGAAAAATCCCAAGATCTGTAGTCATGTTCCCTTCCTTGCGTTGGATCGATGGGAGGGGACATGACAAACAAGCCCTTTTTCTAACTAAATAATAGATTCATCAAGGAAGTTTCAAAAAATAATTAATCTATCAGGTGTCTAATGACAGTTAGATTTATTATCCTCAATAAATTAGTTAACAATTCGAATACAACTTAGATAACTAATAGAATTTAAAAATTGTAACCCAAAGAGAAGAGTCTCTACTTACCTGATTGATGATCAACTTAACTAATTATGCATGCAAAACATGTCCTCTATCAGTCACTAGCTCCTCTATCAACAACAATAGTTGTAGGGGAAACACTCCACCTAACCAACCCCCAACAGAAGCCGAGGATCCCTAGCCCTCAACAATTAACTCTATGCTAGACCAGGTGAGGCCTTACTCTCTTCTCTACCAACCTATGTACAATAATCTCATCCTCCTTAGCGAGCAAAAATAAGCAAGAAACCCCAAAATCAACCAACAAGACTGGAGCCCCTTCCTCTTGGTCTTGCCTCCCTTTTATTACTTAATTTTCAAATTTTACTCAATTTCTTAATTTTGCATGGATAACACACTTATTATCCATGCACAAATTAAATTACAATGCACATATTCATTTTTTAATATTAATTGACATTTTTACTACTACCATATGTTATGCATACTTATACTAATGTCTAAGGTTGGATTGTTACATACTCCTCCCCTTTGGGAAACTTCATCTCGAAGTTATAACCCCATAGTAACAAATTAGACTTACTCAATTAGTTATATAGATATCTAGTACTATTGTGAAGATGAGAGATCTATATGTTCACGCAAAAATTTCCCACCTGCACTAATACAATCATGGCACCCTAAGTTACGACATGCTCTTGATAAATTTCCTAAGTGCCTAATATACAATCAATCATACAATTATTGATCTGAGAGGATTTGAATACGCTTAGAAATCAAATTGTTCAACTTCCAGGAAGAGCAGAAGCATCACAAAGAGCTCTCCAATAGATTTTTGGAAACGTTTGTTTCACCTCAATCGAAGCTCGTATGGCCAAGATATCGCGATCTAAAGTTGAGGGTAAATAAGCAAAATATGGCCAAAGGGGGCCACGTGGCACTCCCACAGAGTAACATGTGGCATGGCCATTCAACAAGTGGGTCGCTGATATGACAGGTACGAACCAACCACGAGTTGACATATTATCCAATAAAAATTCAACAAGTGGCAAATTAATCTCATGACAAGTGGCACAAGGTGAAAAGGTGTGAATATTTTAAAAGTTTTAATATTTAAAGTTTTTAATAAATAAAATAAATGAATTAAAAATATGGTTATGGATATTATCCACCAACATACACAGGATGACATGAGCACCTCAAAATGATATGTGAAAACAAATCCCTAAAACTATGGGATATGATATGGATACGTGGGTGTTCCTTTGTCCCTAAACTATGGGATATGATATTATACGACAACCATATCCTAAAGGAGGAATATGCCACAAAGAACCATATCCTATAGTTTTCAAAGATGGTTAATATGTTGCATCTAATATCACATGCATTTGTGCTTGGTCAAAATGTATATGTGCCACTTTGCCAACGCACCAACCATTTGAGCTTTGGGATATATGAAGCCACAAGAATAGATTCATGTCAACTTAAACGCTACCTTCCTGACCCCCTGATTCCTAAAAGGGATAAACCTGCTAAGTTTGATGACTTCGGGCCTATTGATTTGTGTAATTTGATTTGCAAAATCATGTCTAAGATTATTGTGGTGCGCATAAAGCCCTTCTTGGTTTGGGGCTTATTGGAGGAGCAATTTGGCTTCTTGCCAAATCGACAGATTTTGGATGTTGTGCAGGAAGGTCTCCATTCTTTAAAATCAAAGAGACAGAAGGCTTGTGTCATGAAATTGGACCTGGTGGAGGCCTATGATTGTGTCGATTGGACCTTTCTGTTTGTGTTGCTACAGATTGGTTTACCGGTGGATGTTACAAATTGGTTGATGGATTGTGTATCGACATCAAATATTGTGGTTTTAATAAATGGCTCTCCCTCAGTTTGGGTTTGTGCCAGGGGTTCCCCCTCTCCCCTTACCTCTTTCTTCTCATCATTGAGGGTCTGAGTCGATCCATCATCGAAGATCGATCTAAAAACTGTATTAGAGGTATAAATATCTCTCATGCTCTTTCTATTTCCCATCTATTTTTCGTTGATGATGTACTCATCTTTGGCCTTGGTTGTATGGAGGAATGGAGGTCCTATAAAGAGATCCTTACTTTGTTTTGTTCTGCCTTAGGAATGCTGATTAGTTCACAGAAATATTTAATGTTGACTAATGGTTTGGATGATATACTTGTTGAACATCTAGCCAATATCTTCCCTTATAATGTTCAATCCATGGATACTAGCTTTAAATACTTAGGTTTCTTCTTGAAGCCTAGAAGCTATGTTGCAAAAGATTGGCTCTGGATGGTTCAGTGTTTTGAATCTCAGATTAAGCGGTGGTCATACTCTTGGTTGTCCCTAGGGGGGCGTGTTACTCTTATTAAATCCGTTCTGGAAATCCTACATGTCTATTGGTTTGACATCATGCAGATTCTGACTGTTATTATGAAGGAGATTAAAAGTTTGGTTTTCCAATTTCTCTAGGATGGAAATATCTAGGATTTTAATTATCACTTGGTGTCTTGGAAGTATATATGTCTTCCCAAACCCCAGGGAGGATGGGGTCTTAAGTACTTGGAATGGTTTAGCTTGGCACTGTGGGAAAAATGCCTTTGGTGTGGTCTTTTTGGTCAAGGGATGTGGAATAGGGTTGTTTCTTCCAAATATCTTAAGTCGATTCCTTCCACCATCTAGATCTGTAATCCTCCTACATCCGGCTCTGGGGCATCGGCCTTGTGGAGGGGTCTCTTAAAAGCTTTGTCGTTGATCATGGGAATTTTGAGGTCTAAAATGGGCCTCCTAAGTGATATAATAAAATATTACAAGTTAGGCATTTTGTGGGGGAGGTATATTCACAACTCACCTTTTACACTACAATCAATGTAACTATGGTTAAGTTAAATTGAAAAGATATCTAAAATAAAATTCATAAAAAAATCATTCTTTGATGTAACTAAAAGTACTACTCTTGAATACATAAAAAAAATTTTAATATAATATGATGAATGTACTTAAGTAAAAAGTAATGATCAAACTGATGGGGGTTTCTGATGGATCAGCTGCAAGATCCGGCTGATTGATTAATGGTATGTAGCGGGGCTTGGAGTCAAAATTATCTTATTGATCAGTCCAATACCAACCAAGGATAAAAAAGTGGGAATTTTCATTGTTGCTACTATTAGTCAATTAGTTAGGGTTTTTGCAGTTAATATTTTTTTCTCTTACGGGTGTTGATTTTAATCTTCGGTAATCTGTGTTTTTTTTAGAAGACACTTTACCCCTATTTTCTGGGTATTCTTAGCGGCTGTATATTTCATTTACCTTTTTCCATTATTACTGGTGGTCGTGCCCTCATTGGACTGGTGCCCTTCGGACAGCTGTCGGTTGTCACCGGTAACTAGATGTTTTTTGTTTTTTGGTGCTTTATCATGGAGACAAAAGACTTTTTTCCATGTGCTTCGGAGGAGGGTAGTAGGAGATTTGCGGTTGTCCGTATGTGCAGGATGTACAGGATGTACACATCTATGGCCGCAACTTCCAAGAAAGGGGGAGATCATGCGGCGGTTTGAAAGCTATAATTCGGAGGAAACAGAAGGCTATTAAAGAGAGGGAAGATGTGGATACATATAACATCAATGTTGATATAAACCTTGAAAGAGTTGAGATGTTGACCAACAGAGCAATTGTTTGTAGATTGGAGTATTCGACGGGGTCCAGGAATTAAATACTGGATTGGGTTAACAAAAATTGAGTGCCTATGGTGGGGTTGTTGCCTAGGGTTAATTTTTTGGTGAATCATTGGATACTGTTTATATTCCCGGATCTTGAACACGTTCAGATGATATTGGATGGTACCTGGTTATTTAAGGATGGATCCATTATATTGAAGCTTTGGCATGTCTCTTTCGATCCTTTACGGGAGAAACAGGGGAGAAGACACATGTGGTTGCTTATTCCGGGTTTTTCGATTGAGTTATGGACGGAAAACATACTCATTGGGATGGAAAATACGATGGGAAAGTATATTAGGGTTGACAAGAATGTTCTATTTGGTATGGACAAAAGGATAGCTCGGGTTTTAGTGGAGTTTGACATGGAAAAGGGACTTCCTGCAAAGGTTGATTAAAATGGGACTCTCGTATCATCAGACAAAAGTTGGATTATTTCAAAATTCCCTTTCGTTGTTTCAAGTGTAGATTGACCGAGCACACTATGGCTTCTTGCCCTACGGTTCTGAAGATTGCTCGTGAAGATTGTGTTGAGGGTTCGAGATCTCCATGGTCAGATATGGGATCTGATGTGCATTCGCCTCAGCAACAACTTTTATTGGGTAAGTTATCACCAACCTCTGATACTCCTTACAAAGATGTCTCTAGAGTTGAATTAGACGTCTATCTAGATGCGGAAAGACAATTGGACAAATGCATTTTCATTGGTGAAATGTTTTAAACGTGGAGGGCCCTATAAAGTCTGGTCGCAATGTTGATCTGGAAGCTATTAACCCTGAAAATTCCCTTTATGTTCATGTACATTTTCCTTTACCTGGGCCGACTGAACTTGATGGTCTTTCTGAGGGTATTGGTCTCTTAAATTCGGAGACTTTTTCAATTTTACCTGTGAATCCCCAGCATAACCCTATTTTGACAAACCATCAATTGGAAAATGTGCCACCTGACACTGATGATCTTATTGCAGGACCATGTCCTTCTTCTTTGGGTATGAGTGATGAAAAGGTATCTTCGATTGACGGTGGGCTCCCAATTATGGGTGGTGAAGCTTGGATTTTCACTTTGGCTGAGCGTAATATTCTGGATGATTGTGGCTAAAGGCCCCAATTGGGGGGTAATTTTCTTTCACCATTGAAGATTTATTCTAAAAACCCCTCTACAAATCTAGATGTTGAACCTATATGTTTTCCTAGATTTCAAAATGTGACCATTTGCAAAAGTAAAAAGAAAAACAGGGACAAATCTCTGAATGATGACTTTTATAAACCGGTGTCTACTAGAATTGATGAATCGGAGATGAATCTATCTAAGTCTCCATCTGATTGTTCCTTTAGGGTTCTTAAAGCAGAGCTGCCCTCTCCACTTGGTGATTAATGTCTATTGTATCCATAAATGTTAGGGGTTTGGGTAAGGTCTCTAGGGTTAGGGCCTTAACCAAATATTTTCTCTCAAATAACCTTGGTATTATTCTATTACAAGAAACTATGTGTGAAGACCTAATTGCCATTAATAAATTGGCCCATTGGTTGAAAGGTTGGGAATTTTCTACTACCATTTATGTGGGCCTTTCGGGAGGTCTTCTTGTGGGTGGAATCCTAGCCTTTTTAGTTTTCGCCCTTTCAAAACAAATTGGGGTATTCTCATTGAGGGTACTCGTGGCAAAGATAATAGAAAGATGACCATTATGAATTGCTACAAGCCTTATAAATAAAGGAAGTTGTTCTAGGACTCACTTAAAGTATCTGGATTACTTAATATTGAAAATCTCATTATTGCAGGTGACCTCAATTTCTCCATTGTTGCTTCTAAAATTTGGGGTGAGGCTGCGAGAATGGATAGTATGGCAGATTATTTCTATGAATTACTATGTACATCTGATATGGTTGATGTTCAGCATGTGACCTTTACCCTGACTTGGACAAATGGGAGGAAAGGGATTGATGGCATTCATAAAAAAATTGACAAATTTTTGGTTAAAAGATCCCTCCTCCAGACTTTTCAGTGGTATAGATCATGGGTGGGGGAGGTAAAAATTTAATATCATTGGCCGATTGTCTTCCAGTTTGAGGATGAGAGTAATGTTGTGAAGTACCCCTTTAAATTTAATAGTTCATGGTTATTAAATGATGATTTATGTTCACTTGTCCGGGAATTTTGGTTGAACTTTAAAGAAGATGATGGCATGAACCCAATGGATATTTTTGTTTTCAAGCTTAAAAATCTTAAAGTACATGCATCGCAATGGATTAAGAAGTGGAAGTTGGAGGATCAATGTGAGTTTATTGAGCTGGAGAGGCAATTACAGGACATGCATTTAAGAAATATAAAAACAGGTGTTGGATGATATTGAGTTTTCCCTATTGAAGGAACTCGAAAAAAAGAAAGAAGATCTCCTTCTAAAAGAAGAAATGGAATGACGCCTCAAAAGCAGGGACCTATGGATAGAATTGGGGGATAAAAACACTCATTTCTTTCACACATATGCTTCATATAGGAAAATTTTCAATCCCATTTGGGATCTATCAGATGCGGAGGGAAATTTAATCAACGGACAAGAAAATCTTCAGAATGTTGTCAAATGCTATTACAATAAAATATTTTCTGATGAAAGTCGTTGTGACTTGACAGCTCAGTTGAACACTGTCAGACTTTTCCCCAAATTTTTTAGTGAAGATGAAGCAATTGAATTGGGAAGTGAAGTCACTTTAGCATAAGTTGAAGAAACCTTGAAGCATTTTGCTAAAGAAAAGAGCCCAAGGCCCGATGGCTGGCCTGTTGAATTCTTCTTGCACTTTTTTGATATTATGGGCTTAGACATTCTGAAAATGGTTGAATTCTCTAGGAATTTTGGATACATTTCTAGAGCTCTTAATTCAACGTTCCTCACATTGATCCCTAAATGCAACAAACCAAAAACCTTTGGGGATTTCAGGCCCATTGCTTTATGCAATCTTGCCTATAAAATCATCTCAAGGATCATTTCTACACGACTGAAGCCATTTCTTTCTAAGCAGATTTCTCTTGAACAGTTTGGATTTCTTGAGGATCGCCAAATCCTAGATGTGATTGGCATATCTCAAGAAATTATTCATTCTATGAAGAAATGGAATTCTACGGCATTATTGTTGAAAATGGATCTTGAAAAAGCATATGACAAGATTGATTGGGTATTTTTGAGATTGGTTCTCATTCAAGTTGGCATTTCCCCACTGGTTCTCAACTGGATTATGGATTGCATTTCTACTGCCAGCTTTGCGGTCCTCATTAATGGTGCACCATCCAGTTTTTTTAAAAGCTCCAGGGGAGTTTGTCAAGGATGCCCATTATATCTGCTTCATTTTCTACTAGTAATTGAAGGATTGAGCAGATTATTAAAGCATGCCAAAGTGGAAGGTAAAATCAAGGGTTATAAACTTACAAAGGACATCACCCTTTCCCACTTTTTCTTTGTAGATGATGTGTTACTTGTTGGTGTGGATTCTGCAGAAGAATGGGTAAACTATAAACGCATTATCAAGGTATTTTGTGATGCCTTTGGGATGTTGGTAGCTCTAAAAGTCTAAATTTTATTATTATAAGACTAAAGTATCGAAGATCATTGCTATAAAGGAGATTATTCCTTACAATTTCTTAGAGCTGGAAAAAGGATTTAAATATTTAGGCTATATTTTGAAGCCTAATTGTTACAAAAGGAGAGACTAGGATTGGGTCTAATAAAATTTGAACGCAGAATTTAACACTGGTCATACAAACTCCTTTCGGTGGGTGGCAAACTCACCTTAGTAAAATCAGTTCTCACTGGCATTCCAGTATACTGGATGTCACTCCTACATATCCCTAATTCTATTATCAATGTGCTCAGGAGATCCATATTCAATTTCCTTTGGACCGGTGGGAAGGATTAGAACGTTCTAACTATGGTCAGTTGAGAACAAATCACGATTCCTAAGAGGTGTGGGGGTTGGGGCATCAAAAATTTGTCCATTTTTAATATGGCCCTAAGATTAAAGAGCTTTTGGAGAGGCCTTTTCAGTACATCTCTTTGGTTTACTGTTCTGTAAATGAAATATGTTAGGGAAGACATTTACATTTGGCTAATAAATCCTAAGAAGAAATACAGGGGAACTTCTGCAATTTAGATGGGATTTACCAAAATCTACAACTGGATGGCCAAAGATTTGATCTAGAAGGTTGGGAATGGTACTAGAATCTCGGTCGGTATTGACCCAATTATTGGCTTAAATGAAAATTATTCGCTTCCTGGAAGCATTATGGAACATTTATGGAATTATGGTATGATTACACTTAACTGTTTGAAAAAGTCCAGAAAAAGAGGATGGGACAAAGGAGTATTGGTTCTCGGAGAAGGATTTGGGTTTCTCTAGGCATGATGCGTTGGTGTGGAACCAATACATCAGCAACCTGAACGTCATGCGATGTAGACTAAATTCCAATAAGGATTGTCTGCTTTGGAATGGGAACACAGCATCGGGCAACATTACAGCAAAGATTGCTTACAATGTTATTTTCATAAATAGATGTATTTACCCCCGACACAAGTGGTATAAGGTGCTCTGGCACTAGAAAATCCCACTAAAAATCAAATGTTTCACGTGGCATGCATTACTTGACAGTCTGAAAACGTGGAGAAATTTGCTAAAAAAGGATTGGAGCGGACCGGATATATGTTTATTATGCAGAAACAATGATGAATCCACCAAACATCTATTGGTCGACTGTATGTTCACCCGCAAGGTTTGGAATGAAACTATTACACATCTTTAGATTTATCATACTTGGGGTTATGGAAACATTGATACATGTTGTCTCAAATGGTATCGGAAGTGAAAATCCCTGCCATTTCTTCATGCGTTGATTGCTTGGACGATTTGGTATGCCCAAAACAGAGCATTATTTGAAAACGGATCCCCAAATCTACAGCACACTTGTTTACAAGTCGAAATATTAATCAAGGATTATAGCAGGCAGGAATTGGTTAAATTGAATCAAAAAAATATTTTTTCCAGTTTCCAGATTGATCAAGCTTTGGCTTTTTTTTACGGCACAGAAAAGGATGGTAAATGTGCCACAAGTGGTATTATTTTCATTAATGAGGAACATTTCTTTACTCTGAAACTGAACTGCGACATAGAAACGAATATGAAAGCAGAGTTATTGGCATTGTGGACAATTCTGAAGGTTTCAAATCTTTTTGGAATTGGAGTTCTCAAAGTCTTTGGAGACTCTAAAGTCACTATCAAATGGGATAAAGGTGATTATAAGTTGTAGGTTACATCACTTCTACATTGGTGTAATAGAATCAAGACGGAAATAAATCAGTTCCAAAAAATTACATTTGAGCACATCTTCAGACAGAACAACACATGTGCAGATACACTATCAAAGAATGCTTTTGCCGGAGCTGAAGGAGTTCTATATTGGGAAGAATTTGAGAAAAAACACAGATACAATGATGGAACTATGGATCTATATGACTTTTGAACTAGCTAGATGTAGTTTTTTAAACTTTGGTTCCTTTTTGGGATGATCTTACTCGCTTTCATAGAACTAGCCATGATAATTTTTTGATCAGTTTGTGATGATTATGTAAAAGTCCTAAGGTCTCAAAACTCCATGTACTGTTTGATTCGATATCGAATATCAATAGTATTTTTTTTCTTTCTGAAAAAAAAAATGTACTCATAAAGTAAAAAGTAAAAAGTAATGTACTCATAAAATAAAATAAAGTATTATTTTGAATTTTGAAATATAACTTATTCAATATTCAAAATATGATTATAATAACATTTTGAATTTTGAATTTTAAACATAAATTAAATGTATATGAATAAATTGTTATTTCTTTTAAAATATATATTAATTATATAAATTTAACTTATATTCATTAAGAATAAAAATTAGTCATATAGTCATCTAAATCCAACTTATATTTCAATATATATAAAATATGTTGACTAACTATTATATAAATCTAACTTTAATTTATTAAAACTAAAACTTAATAATTTATTTATATAAATATTAACATTATTTAAATACTAATAATCTATTTACATAAATATCTACATTATTTAAATCTATTTTTATTTATAAAATATTTAATTAACTTATAAATCTATATTGATATTACATATCTATAATTTAGATAACCAAGTATTTATTTTATGTATTCATTTAATAATCAACACAAATATTTTTCATTTGTTTTAATTTATATATTCTACAAACTTTTTTTTTATTATTATTATCTTATATCTCATAAAATGTTTCTCGTTTATATTAGTATTCTTAAATTTAAAATTATATATTATATAAATAGTAATTATTCCACATATATCACATATTTATGGATTTAAAATTATATATCATATATTAAAATAAAATAATATATTCATAAATTACGTCTTCATAAAAATATCATTTCTCGTTTCTATAACATAAGGTTTAAAAAATTTAAATCCCAAAGGTTTTAAAAGTTTAAATATCCTATCAATTAGCCAACATTAAGGTAGAATGATACGTATTCAATAAGTTTTTTAAAGTTTAAAAGAATTTTAAATTATATATATATATATATATTGATTTTAGTTGAATTGTACATATTTTTACATAAAATTTTAAAACTTCATCAATATATTGTAAATTATTATAAATTATATATTATTATTATATTGTAAATTTATCTATATATTTTTTTTATTTAAATAAAATTTTAAAATTATATATTATATAATGTAAATTATTTATATGATTTTGAATATAGATTTTAATCTTTTTAGTATTAATAATTTATCATTTAAAGATATATGTTATATATTGAAAAGTAATTTTACAGTTTTGATTTTGATAGAGCATCCACTATTTTTGTATTTGTAATTTATTTATTTTATGTTGAAACATAAAGAGTATCATTTTTCTAAGTACTTTAAGGTACTTTAGTACATTTATATTATATTCAAAAGTAATCTAAGAGTACTCTTTTCATTATGAGTACTTTACTTACAACATTGATATGGTTAACTATGGGTTTTCATTCACTATTTAGAATTTGACAAATAAGCATCTACCAATGCCACCTCAACTATTATAGATGATGTCATCCTCTAGAATGTGATTGGTTCTTTAAAAGTTAATTTTGATAGTACATTTTTTGTTTTGAGACCCGTTTTTTAACTCAAAATTCCCCTAATGAGGGGGACTTAGCTGGAAGGTCGGCAGGGGTTCCTCAGTGCAGATTGGAGTAGATCTCATTGTGGGTTTGGATGATTCATTTCACTTATCCTCTGTTATGTTTCAACAACTAAAATCTTGTGGTATTCAGGTTCTGGCGCAGGCTAGACGTATAGGCGAGGCTTCGCCTTATTGGCTTAGTGTTGCAGATTTACACTTGTCTAGTGATAGTGCGGATGAATGGGATTCTTTTGTTTCTGCTCTTCATGGTGCTGGCATCTTTCTAAACTTGGGATGATGACATGTTGGTGTGGGACTGGGGAAGTTCGAATGGTTTACTTTCTATTAAATCTGCATATGAAGCTTTGGTTGTAACTCTGGTGGATACGAGCCCGAAGTGGTGGTCTTCACGTCTCTGGAAGTGGAAACTCCCGCTGAAAGTAAAATGTTTCTTCTCGCTATGTAAGAAAAAAAAGATTGACTTGGGACAACCTTGTGAGGAGGGTTTTTGTTGGACCTAGTAGCTTCCCTCTTTGCTCCGATACTGACGAAATTGTTTCTCATATGTTATGGGGATGGTCTTTTTGCACGTCGATGTGGAAGGAGGTCGGGCTTATAATGCACCTTCGGGATACTCGGAATGGTTCTCCTTTATGTATTGTTGTCTCCATTGGTTTAATTCGGATCCGCGTTTTCCTCAACTACCTGTATTTGCTATATGGGAAACCTAGAAAATGAGAAACGGTATTGTTTTTGACAGGTGGAGGCCCTTTGTTGGTTTGGTGGCCACAAATGTGGTTGATTCTTTCCTGGAGTATCACAAAGCCAAATCTGTTGTTGTGCAGAGGAAGATATCACCTCTAATTTTGGAATATCAATGCACTTATGGGTTCTTTGATGGTACAACGTAGTTGGGTGTATGTGGAGCCGATATGATCCTGCAGTTAAACTCTCAACATTTTATCCGCTTGAAGATGGGGGTCGGTAAAGGTACTAACACTAAGGCGAAGCTAGTGGCTCTATGGGGCCTCTTGCGGATGGCAGTTCATAGGGGTGTTTCGAGTATGAAGATCTTCGGCGACCCACGTGTAGTGATCGATTGGGCAGTTGGTCAGTCAGAACTCAGGATCCTCCACTTAGAATAGTGGGCTGCTAGGACTCAGGCTCTCTGTGGTTCATTTCTATCGATCAGTTTTGCTCACATTTTCAGAGAGATGAATCATCAAGCCGATATTTTGTCTAAATCGGCTTTGGACCCTTTGGACGGCTTCATTCATTATGAGTATTACAAGGAAGGTTCTATGGTGGACCGTGGATCCCTTTTCATCCTCTGAATCTGGTCTTTGTCCTTCTCTTATGCTTCCTATTAGTTTTGTAGTTTTCTTTTATGGGACTAGTTTCCTATTGGCACTGTTTAGTGGACAATCACTACTATTTCTCTTGTGCAAATGATGGAGATCGTGGGCCCTGTTTTTTTTATCTTCCGACTAAGTTGTATGTAGACAGAACCTTCCGATATGCTTGGGGATGTTTTATGTAACTTTGATTATATAATATAATATCAAGTTAAATATATATATATATATGGTATATGATATGGCATGGTTTAGGCACGGATGTTTGTTGGTTGTTACAACCAACATTACCATATTATATGTGGTTTAAAACAACATAGTGGAATATATATATATATATATATATATATATATATATATATATATATGGTTTTAAAACAAACTTTGGAATATATTTTAATGGCCTAACCATATATATTATTGGGCTTATTATGGACTAAGCACTATACAAATTCCTTCAACACACAAGTGAGGGGGAAGTCTTTGGAGAAGTCATTTTGGATGGCAAGTCTTGAGGAGGCCATCGGGATAGAGCCGAAGCCATGGGAACAAGCCAAGGATGAAGGGATCGAGCACATGCCACGAGATGGGCCACAAGACTTTGGTAAAGTTTGATATTTAGTGCTCTTTTAAATCCCCTTTATATGGTATTAGTATTATGGTGCTTTATTATTTGGGCTTGCATTATAGTATTATGTTAAACTATTGAAGCCCTTTTGTAACAATGCCAAGCAATAGAATTATGAAAATGGGCATGTGCATTAGCTAGTGGGATTGTGACCAACGTGTCCACCACTATTGCACTTTCAATTACATTGTAATACTAGATGATGCCAAATGATTGTGTAATAGGTCAACCTTTGTCAAAGGTTATCGTCTCTTTGTAGGAGAGACATATCCACACATTTGTGAGAATCAACTCTTTGCACATGAGAGCATCTCTTCGATACAACAACTTGTTGTGGGAATTCTACTACCACTTAATGATGTGGGAATTCTGCCCTTTGTAAAGGAGAGTATCTTTGAAGAAGAGAATGAAGAGGCTACACAGTTGAGCGGAGCCTGTTAACAACTCGGTGATATCTCGCCTCATGTGTTGATCTCTTGTCCCATGTTTTCTTATTCATGTTATTCCCGCAATCATGTTCATTAAACGTATTAAGTAATGATATATGAGACCAACAACACATTCATGAAGTTTAATATTCCAATTGGATTCAAGCCTTAAATGCAATTGGGTTCAATTAAAATGGTCCTATAACTTATCCTTTTGATAAGTGAGCCTAGAATCAAATCAGGTTGATATCAAGGTCACCCCAGATTAGATCAATTATGCATAAATATAATTACACACTCAAGCATTAATACAGTCAAGTAAAGGAATATAAATAAATAAATATACAACATTCTTGAACTCCTTCCTTCCTTACTCACCCTCACCCTAAGAATCCTACCATCTACCACCTCCATAATCCTCCTCGCCAATACTCTGAATGGTCTAGATTTCCATGGCATGGGCCCTCTACTATAACATGTTTGAGGATCATACAATAGGCATCAAAAATTTCCTGGGAATTTTTTATGCCTTAGCTTGTTAGAAAAATAGGATCGCAGAACAATAGCATAAAACAAGATGCATAAATAAAACACATTAACACAATACAAGAGAGACACCAATATACGTGATTCACCCAATATGGGCTACGTCCACGGAGAAATTGTCAGTCCTTTTATTATATAATCTAGCAAATGAAGGGATACAACCTGGAGCACATCCGCTGCAATTTCCTCTTCACTCTCTCACAGTCTCTCTCACACAATCACATAGATCCTTTTCACAGTACTACAATACAATACACAACTGTATTACAATGCCTTCCTTTTAATGAGGGATTACCGTGGGAAAATACCATGGGATCGTAAACCATTGGCCAAAAAAACAACCCAAAAAATTTATTTATGCTTCGTTGCCCCCGAACCCCCATCGAGGGCCCGCTGGCCCCCGGACCCCCAGCCGAGGGCAATGCCCCCACTGGTTCAAGTGTACAGTCCACCTACATAGCATATAAAACTAGAGTACAAACACAGTTAAACAACAATATCTATAAATCATGAATATAATTAGGCTCCACAACCAACATTGCCACCCTCCCAACTTTTAGTAAAGTTGTGACCTCATCGGAATTAACCGAAATCTGGGCCTCATCGAAAATAATTAGCATCTGGTTACCAATACACCAATCTCAACATCAATATTATTATACCCCAAGAATATCAAAAGTTTGGCCTATACTCCCTCCCTATGCACCATTAAGGCACCAACCCTAGGCATCAAAAGTACTTCTCCATATGCCTTCCTCGCCCCCCCCCAACAAGCAAAAATACCTCAAGCCATGAAATTCTAGTAGTAAAGTTAAGAACCATTAGCATAGACTTATTAATTGTTGATTTTGTTACCTAACATATAAGGTGTTTGTTGTATCCATTCTCCTTCGTGGTTATGGTCCCCTAAGAAATCCTAGAATGATTGGCCTCCTAAGACTCCTTGAGTCGATCACTTGAAACAAACTTATACTCTCCATATTGAACAATTATTAGTAGATAAGATATCATAAAATCCATTATGAAGAATAAATCATTGTAATTGGTTATTATAGGTGATCACGTAGAATGCCTCGTCACAAGTTGACATTATGCAATAGAATGCATCATATGTCATCAGCATGGAACACGATGCTTCATAAACTAAGTTTTAACTAAGCATCCTCCCGAATACCATATGCTATGTGATATCATCATAAAATAACAACCAATGATACCATCATGAAATAATTAAGCATCTTACTGAACTAATATGTCATGAAAGACCATCGTGAATTATCATATTATGCAATAAAGTACCATGTTAAATATCAATATCAAACAATAGTATATTACAAACTAAGTGTCATTTGTCACCAAATACCATGATGAGCAATGAAGTACCATACCAAGTACCAACATGAAATAGTAAGTATCAGACTAAGTATCACATGTCATCCTCACAAAATAAATAAGCATCATAAGCTAGTATCACAGGTCATACCATCATGAAATAATTAAGAATCGTATGCTAAGTTTCACATGCCATCCTCATGAAGCCCTATCATGAAATAATATTACTAAATATCACCATCCATGAAATACCATCATGTGATATCATAAATAAGTACCATATGCCATCAAATTGTACCATGAAATCATTATGCAACAAGACCATATGCAATCACCACACACCATCATTCATATCTTCATTGTTATGGAATGAGAACCCACATGCAATATCGCATACCATTGGACAACATTATAGATTCATCATATGTGGGATGGGACCAAGTACTAATAACCATGTGTTTTTCGAAGAAGCATAATGTTGCATAACCTCATAAATACTCCTACCTTGATTAACATATTGTATCTAGAAAATGGATAACTAATAGTGCATAACACATGTAAGAATAAGTATCCAGAGATCGCATTTTCTACCATTAAAGAGAGCATCACAACACCCAACTAGAATATGAGTTAAGTTCCAATCTAGATTCATTTGCCATCCATGTCTTTACATGGATACTGCTTTCTAACCAAGAAAATTTATAATGCTTGCTAAGCAAATGAGATATAGGACATATGCAGAAGAAATAACTAGTAACCATGAATCTAAGTATGAAAGGAAATGGCAGTAGCTCAATTTCCATAACTCCTAATAATATAAATCTAGAAAACTATTATACAAGCCTCCTTTATAGATCAACTCAATCTTAAAGACTGTTATGAATATCACTCTAGAAAATTATTATGTGAGCCTCTTATCAATGAAATGATGTGTTTTAAACATATGCATTTAAGGTTAAGCTCACATAAGAAAAACAACTTGCAACATAATGCAATTGAAGTCTTACATTTTTTGCACCAATCAGAGTGTGTGAGTGGCATTGGGCCATTACAAGACAAGATTTGTTCATCAAAACATTAAGCAATGAGGAATTTTGTAAAGTATCCAACTGAAAAGGAGTGGGTTTGACTGGTTTTGGGTATCAAGTGTAAATATAGACTTGTTCTAGACAATATTTTAGAAATTTTAGGAACTACACACAATTACAGAGAGATGAAGCCCCTAAAATTGTATAAAATATATTTTTAACATGTAAACTTTGGTACTATCCATTAACTATTACATATTCTAACTCTCAAAAATAGTTATGAGATCAAAATGCACCCAACAAACATGGAGCTTTGGGACAAGCCTATTTTGTCACCCTTATCAAAGGTTGATCTTATTACAATTCTACTCTTCTCCATTCACTAGCAAAATTGGTGTAGGGTTGATATTTCATACCCAACTCATACTCACCAAAGCAAGTGACTAGGGGTACTCGGCCTACTTAGCATTATGGAAACATTACAACGAGTATTGAACATCTGATTATCACAACCAAGAACCATGGTTA
Organism: Larix kaempferi; assembly: GCA_027924585.1. Taxonomy (NCBI): domain Eukaryota; kingdom Viridiplantae; phylum Streptophyta; class Pinopsida; order Pinales; family Pinaceae; genus Larix; species Larix kaempferi. The sequence continues at coordinate 13,584,840 of BSBM01000598.1, read as the reverse complement.
GTAAGTTGAGAATTGCACAATAAAAGGTTGCACCGTCTAAGTTGAAAAATCCAGTTTAGATATTAGAGGAATTCCCCTTCCGAGGTGAATATCGCAAACCAATTCCTCAAATTTCATTGAGAAAGAAAAAAAAATCATGTCGAAGAGGAACTTCAAGAGATCAATTTGACTTCGGTGTAATATCTTAATAGAAAAATATTTGTGTCGATCACACACCTTATGTGGTACATAAATAGCCTAACATTACAAGGATGAACTAAAAAATATTTCCATTAAATTGATTTCTATATAGAATACCTTGGAAGATATCTTTTCGAAACAAAATGAAGTTCAATAAACTATGCTTGAAACACATTTAAAAATACAATCAAAATAACTTGAAGAACATTGGCATCAAGAGAAAGGGTAGTATTCTAAATAAAAAAACTTAGCAAATAATATCAAACAACCAAGAGAATAATGTCGAAAGTGAACATGTCATCACAAAAACATATCATCAAGTCTTTGAGTTTCTTGAGAACACCAACAAGAATGATAAGGATATCACATTAGATAATATGTGTGTACTATGGTATCCAACAAGCTAAGTAAAGAGAAAAGTAAATACTAAATGCATGGTACTTATTCAAATAGAGTACAAAGAGCAAAGAACACGCAATTTATCATACATTCATTTAGAATTCTCCACAACTTTCATCTTTTACTCAACATCAATAGACCCTTCCGCTATTGTTGCAATAAATAGAATTGTCAGACTAACGAGCTTTTTATTTATCTTCTAATTTCTCTGAGGATAAGTAAGAAGTCTGTGTCACCTACCCAAATTTTGAGAATAATTATTTTATTTTGCAAAATACTTTATGCTAAATTATAATTACAAAGTTTTGTAATTATGACCAAATCTAGTCAAAGATGACTGTAATGACTCATTATTATTATTTAATAAATTAATGGAGACAAACAATCAAGAAAGTTGTTACAAGAGTGTTCACTGACCCACTAGGAGGAATGGAAGCTTCTAGAAGGCATGGGACAGATGGCAACATTTGCACTCCACCACTATCTGTTGGTTATGGGACAACTACCCCTAAAATTGTGGCATTATTCCCAGGTGGGGAAGTGAGCAGGAAACTCATTAATGACCAGTTAATCACAAAAGGCCTAAGCAGCCTATATAAGGCAATTCGAATTGAGCAGGCAGCTCTTACAATATTTTCTGCAGAAATATTCCTCAAGTGCATTAGGTGATGACTAAGAGATTCGAATTAGGGAGGCTATGTGAGAGTGAAATTGTAAGTCTGCAAATTATTCTGAGAAGGAAAACCAAAGGTGCTGGTGCAGGTCTCTTTGACTGTTGAGTCTTCAGGACTGGATAAACTACTTGCTGCTGCAAGATTGAGGACCTAAGCTTCTAAAGTTTCTTCCTCCTGGTGGTTCAATGAACAGGCTCGGGGGTCCTAAGGCAGGCATCTTGGATTTTCATAGGAGCGGGTTGGGTAGAACAGGCTCCTTGGGCGATTTGTTTTCTCCTACAATTATCAGGTTCTACAGTTTCTTTTTTGTTTGTATTTTTCAGGTGTATGAATTTCTGCAGCAACTGGTTTAGAAAATTTACTAATGATCAGTAGAAATAACTATTTTTATTTTCTGATCTAATTTAACAATTTGACTGATAAAATGACTCCTATGCATTTTTCCCCATGCTTGAGACTGCATCGTACTCCAATACAGAGAGGTAGCATTAAATCGGCTAATTTAGTAAGCAAAAAGCTAAGAGGATTATTTTAGACTCTTACAGTAATGTTTCTTTAACCCTGCCCATTTCATTCATAAGCACAGACGTAAGAAAAATACGACATCATATAGAATGAGACATAGCATTTACCTATTTGATATTCAGGGAAGAATACATGTTACTTCTGCACAGATCTATACTTCTCCATTTCGATTTCGTTTCTTTTTGTAAAATGCATTTTTCTTTATTTATCGTGAATTTCATATTCCCAAGCATTTCATAATCTAGGTATTCTAGCAGCTACAATAACTACTCCCTGTACAAATCTTTATAATTGAACATATATTATTTCTTCACTAACTATCACATTGATTTTAGTTATTAAAATACATTTACGTGTGCAATAGCATCGAAACCCTAAGTTATCCCATGACTATGAATCCAAGTGTGTCTTGGGTTCACAGTTCATATATTTTCTTATCAAGACGTCCATGGAAAAACCTTAGGCATTCACTATGAGGTTACTTTAGTTATAGATTTCCAAACCCTATCTAGCATTTCGAGACTTTTACAGGCAGTAAACATCATTCAACAGAAAGCACGATTCAGTGTCAATATCGGATGATAGCCCACAACCCTAGCATGAATACATATACAGCATCGAAACTATTTAATACACAGTCTAAGTCTCGAAGTACGAAAATACTATTCTAGCCAGAACACAAATGAAGGCTACAGGTAGGGCCTCAATCGTGAAACCAAATAGAACACCGTGGCGCAACCATTCCAAAATCAACCATCACTTTTCGGCATCACATAAACAGTTATCTAAATATTTTCTTCAAATCATAAATTTTAAAACAAGTCCTTTCATTTTAAGCAAGCCATCGTCTTTCGAAAAGGAGAACCCTCGGCTCTCTTTTCTCATTCAAAAGGGTACAACAGAGTTCACATTACGGGCATGTTAAGGTTCCCAAACATCACACAGAAGTCTAAACCTCATCAACCAAAACATTTAAACGTGGACAAGATCCACCAACCACACAAGGTTTTACCATTAACGTTAGTAGCACAAAAACGAGTGCAAAATCCTTATCAACGATGCAGCTATGCATCAAATAATCCAAATGACAACTTAAATAAATGAGGGTTAAATAAATGAGGGTTACCCTCTGTACATTATGTAGCAAAATAAGATCTTAAATCTCGACACTAGGCCATCCCCGAAAAACAAGGACGATTAATTCCAACTCTTATCACATGACAGTCACCATCAAACCATGCAAGGACACCTACGAGGTTTCTAGAACCACCGGAGCTTACCAGGAAACAGTAGCAGTATGTCCACCCTCCAATCTTACTCATAAGAAACCTCCTACGAAGTGGGCACCTACCAAAAACACAGTTCGAAGGGTTACAAACAAGAAACGTATATTAGAAACAAGTAACACAGTATTAACTCTTTATCGTCAGAACTTACCTATAGAAATGAAGCCTTGCACCTTGGTCACACCACACTGTACAAACGATGAAGCCAAATGGAACTTGATCGCAACCATGATGTAAACACAGCAAACCTCCTCACAACCGGAGGGTCGAACCCCAGTTCAACCACGAATTCAACAACTTCCAGTAGAATAACCACTCACAACTCCCTCGCTGTATCGTAACGCCATTGCACAAGTTTTGAGCCTGCAACTACAAGAAAAATACCCCTCATAGGTCCAAGGTTCGAAACTGAGGAAGAAAAACCTCCCCTCAACATAATCTAAACCCTAAATTGCAGCACCCGGTCGGCTCTATGACCTTCCACCAAAAACGCAACAATGAATGCTGAAACCCATCTTTTCATTACTTACCATCGCGGGAATAAGGTTTTCCTTCATAGCCCCAGATCTTGCAGTGATCAATGGCGTATAGCTACCAACTAAGGTACATTGATGTTTGGACCACGAGTGCAATAAATATTGCATTGATTTCTCCATCTACCAAATCGCCAAGTAAGCAGGTCGAGAGCCAGTGCATGGCACAACTCAACTTGTGGAGATGCTAATTACATACACAAACCATGCAAAGGTCTTACAAATGGGCACCCACATCACTTAACCATAGAACGACATCATTGCCAGGTCTGTCAACACCTTTTTAGAAAGCATGCCGAGTTAGTACCCTGTCAACATCAACTAATTGCATGGTTAAACCGTGGATCGTAGTGCTTATTAGTTCCTATATTTTATCATGCATTATAACGTATGTATTATATGCCAATGTTGGTGTGATTTCATAATCGCTTTTTAAGGTTAACATGTCATTTATGAGACTTGTATATAGATCTATGGAATCAAACTTAGCCTTATATACATATTAATTCATATTGTTAATCCTTGGGTAATGGAAACCGTAAAAATAGTTGGAATTCTCACTATACAAATGTATTTTTTTTTATGCTATGTTCATTATAGATTTCATACAATAACTATGATTTTCTAATCCATAATTTTGTGAGCCTATAGGTATAGTCGACTAATACACTTTTAATATGGTAGTCGTGTATTGCAAATTCTAATTAATAACTGTAATACCCAAGGTATGATTTAAAAGGTAACATCATGCACTGCAATGCTGAGTTCATAACACCAACCACTAGACCATTCATATATTAACTTTGTATTGATAATCAATAATGAATTCAAGACTTAGAAGAGTCTAAGCTCCATAGAAACAAGACAGAATGATAGACCCATAGTATAAACACCTAGCCTTATAATAGCGTCATCAATAGATATTGGCATCACTGTTTTAATAATAACGACATTAGCCATATGATAATGATTGTAGCATTGTAACGAATACTTGGATGGCGTGAATTTATAACATTTGAGAATTTTGTAAAATAGTATACAAACTAGATTTGGAACCAACTTTCCATACCTCCTGTAACTTGTTTCGTAAGGAAGTACTTAGCATTCTAATTTTTACTTTGACGATGAATTGAAAGACATATGTACTCCTATCACTTGCTGACGTAGAATTTATTACCTGCGGTCTGCACATGGGAACATGATTCAAAATGCCTTAACTAAGCGTAGCTAAGTAAGCTCCATGGTACCCTGTAGGACCACCCTTTCATCATCATCAAAAACAATTGTCAGAACCTAGTCATTAAACTCTATCACAAAATATCATGAGTTACAGTTAACACAAATAAAACAATGTCGCCAGCATCTCAACAGAAGTATGATGTGTCACAATCATTAAATTGTCTTTAGTTAAGAGTCTCGATAATTAATTATTTTCTACATAAATGACTTTGTTAATCAATGCTGTCTTTATAAGCATTTATTTTTTCCGCATTTACAATTATTAACATTTAATGCTGATTTAAAAAAATTTAAATTTTTATGAAATTATCGGGTTGTTACAGTCTGTACATTAATTTTCAACCCAAGGTTCGTTGGGAACTTGTGAGGTATTGTGCATTGTCTGTGTGGGCCACAATTTTCTCTTACACTGGTTTGTCTATTGTGAAGTTGTAGTTCAATAACCTTACTTACAAACAATGGTATGAACAGTTACATAGTCTTATCAACGAATTAACCGGCTAAACAACTATTGAAACTAAGTTGTAAGGAAAGTAAATCACACGGTAGGAAAGTAAAACACACAACAGGAAAGTAAATTCACATCGCCTGCAGGTATCAAGAGTATGAATCAACTGTCTCACAAATTAACCCCATCGATGTGTAGTAAGACTAATTGCATAATTGAAATCCTAAATCACTCTTGCATAAATTGGAATCCACACCACGTTGTAAAGTAAATGTTGGTTTATCTAGCAATACTGAGAGGGGGGGTAAATCAGTATTGCCTTCTTTTTCCTTTAATTAAAACAATTAGTGTTTAAAAAATGTATACTATGAATCAAACAAGCAAGGACAAAGAATTTTATTGTGGAAACCTCAAAGAGAAAACCACAAAATCAAACTTATTAATAAATTGATTTCTACAAAATTATTTTTCTGCTGCAACAGAAAGGATGCTTCAACATCCCAGTTTTCTATCTGCGCCAATAGATAAGGATGCTGCAACACCCGTGTTTTCCAGCTGCTACTGGAAGGATGCTACAACCTCCTTGGCAGGCTTTGACCTGCCACTAGCACCACCCAGCTTCCCTGATATTTATAACTTCTTGATTTTCTACTTGATTCATCAATTCTGGAAATGCTTCATGCTGCTAGTCTCTCCCTTTCTTTATGTTGTTGGTCTCTCCCTTTCTTTATGTTGCTGCGATCTACATTGTAGAGACATCTTTCCTCTAAATCAAAACTCTATTTAAATACCTCATTCACTCATAGGAGTGTGTCTCTTCAGTTTGTGTCTTTCCAATTCATGTCTTTCTAAATCTCTGTTTATTAAGTTTTATTTTATATCTCTATTAATTACTATTTTTTAATTAATTAATTAATTAAACCTTTTGATCATGCAGGCATCTCCCTTGCTCTCTATTGCGGGCATAAATGCCAATATTCAACATTCTCCCCCTTTGGCATTGATGGAAACACCAATAGTTCTCCCCCTTTGGCAACAATAACAAAGGCCCCCTTTTGATAGCTCCCCTTGTCAACATGTCTCCCCCTGACAAGGTATTTTCTTATTTTATCTATTGTAATGAGATTACTCCCAAATTTTGTCTAAGGTACTCAAAGGCTTCTTTGGGTAGTGGCTTAGTGAAGATATCAACTATCTACTCTTTAGTATCAACATATTCCATTCTGACAACCTTTTGTGACACTTGATCTCTTAGAAAGTGATATTTTATTGGAATGTGCTTTGTCTTGGAGTGCATGACAGGATTTTTTTATATGTTTATGGCATTGGTATTGTCACATTTTATCACTATGGGATGCTCATACTTCACAAGTATGTCTTCCAATGTCTACTTCATCCAAATGACTTGAGTACAACATAATGCAGCAACAATATATTCAGCTTCTGTGGTAGATAGTGAAATGGAAGGTTGTTTCTTGCTTGTCCATGATACTAAACAGTCTCCCAAGTAGAATGTTGCTCCACTGGTACTCTTTCGGTCATCAACACTTCCTGCCCAATATTCATCAGTGAAGGATTTTAAAGTGAAGTCTTGGCCTTTTGGGTACCATAAAGCATACTCCATAGTACCTTTCAAATATTTGAAAATTCTTTTTATTGTTGTTACATGTGTTTCTTTGGGGGCTAATTGGAATCTAGCAACCAATCCTACAGCTTGCATCAAATCCGGTCTTGTAGTTGTCACATATAGAAGACTACCTATAATAGATCTATACATAACATGATCCACTTCCAAAGATTCATCATCCTTGCTTAACTTACAACCAATGATCATGGGGGTACTAATAGGCTTGGAATCTTCCATTTTAAATTTTTTTAGCATCTCTTTAATGTACTTGGTTTGAGAAATGAAAATCCCTTTGTCTGATTGAGTGACTTGTAATCCTAAGAAGAATGTTATTTCTCCCAACAGAGACATTTCAAATTCTTTCTTCATATCTGAAGCAAAGTTTACACTTAGGACTTGTAGATCACTTCCAAATATGATATCATCTACATAGACAATAACAATGATCATATTCTTATTTTCAAATTTTATGTAGAGATTACCATCAGTGGCCCCTCTTTTGTATCCTTGTTGTTTCAAGTAGTTGTCAAGTCTTGAAAACCGTGCCCTTGGAACTTATTTGAGACCATAGACTGCCCTTTTTAATTTTCAAACAAATCTATATTTTTTGATAAGAGAAAACCTCCAAATTGTTCAATATAGACTTCTTCTTCAAGATTTCCATTCAGAAATGCAGATTTAACATCCATTTGATATACTTTGAAATTTTTGTAACATGCAAAAGCTAAGAACATCTTGATTGCTTCAAGTCTTTCTACATGGGAAAATGCTTCTTCAAAGTCAATACCTTCCACCTGAGCATATCCCTTGCATACTAGTTTGGCCTTGTTTCTTATTACTTTACCATCTTCATTTAACTTGTTCTTGAAAATCCACTTGGTCCCAATCACATTCTCGTCTTTAGGTCTCGGTACAATTTCCCAATTTTGGTTCTTCTCTATTTGGTCCAACTACTCATTCATAGCTTTGATCCAATCATCACTTTTGCTAGCTTCTGCAAATGTTTTAGGCTCTACTAGCGAAAGTAGTGCTTGTTCTTGATCATATATTAACCTTCTTTTTGTTTGAACTCTAGTACTTATGTCACCAATAACTTGACTTTCATTATGATCTCTTTGAATTCTTCTTGATGGTTCTCTTGTATGAGAATATTCTTTGTTATTTTCGTGAGATACCTCATCTTCCTTTTCTTCTTGCTCAATTTATTCTTCATCCTGTGAATCCTCTTTCCTTTGTGATTCTTCTTCATCCTTATATTTATTTTTTATCTCATCATCTTGAGTTATAATACTTCTTGGCTTCATGTCATCTATTCGTACATTTGCACTCTCTATGATCTTGTGTAGTCTTTGATTGTAACATCTATACGATTTCTTGATGGATTAATATCCTAGAAATATTCCTTCATCGGTTCTGGAGTCAAACTTACCAAGATCATCCTCATTCCTCTTTATGTAGCACTTAATACCAAACACTCTGAAATATTTGACAGAGGAAGGTCATCCATACCATAGCTCATAAGGAATCTTGTCATGATCTACTCTGAGTTTTCCTCTATTAAGTACATAGACATCTATATATATTGCTTCCCTCCAATATGCATCTGAAAGTTTTGCTTCATTAAGCATAGTTCTGGTTGCCTCTTGGATTGTCCTATTTTTTCTTTCCACAATGCCATTTTGCTGAGGGGTCCTTGGAGCTAAAAATTGTCTTTTAATTCCATGGGTTTCACAAAACTCATTGAATTCGGTTGAGGTAAACTCTCCTCCATTATCTGACCTTAAACATTTGCTTTTCATATTTGTCTCATTCTCAACCATTGCTTTAAAAGATTTAAACTTCTCAAAAGCTTATGATTTTTCTTTGAGGAATGTCACCCAAGTCATCCTTGTATAATCATCAATTAACAACATGAAATCGGATTTTCCTTCCAAGATTTTAGTTCTTGTTGGTCCAAAAAGATCAGTGTGAACTTTCAATGGATTTGAGGATGTATATTCCTTGATTCTGAAGCTGGATTTAGTTTGTTTCCCATGTTGACAATGTTTACAAACTGAATTTTGAGGCTTCACAATCTTTGGCAAGCCTCTTACAGCTTCCTTCTTACTCACCTTTATAAGATTTTCAAAATTCAAGTGTCCCATCCTTCTATGCCATAGCTATCTTTCATCATTCAGAATCATGTGGCATTACTCTTCATTTTCTAGGATGTATACATTACTTGAATTCCTTACAGCAGTCCCAATAAGTTTTCCTGAGTTTTTCTTCCTGATTTCACATTTCTCATAATCAAATATGCAGATGTGGCCTTGATCACATGTTTGACTCACACTAACAAGATTAGGCTTTAAGTCTTCTACTAGCAACACATTTTCATCTCTGATTTTATTTCTGATAGCAATTGTACCTTTTCCAATTATCTTAGAGAACATATTGTCTCCAAAAGTAACTTTTCCCTTTTGATCTATTTTAGGCTTATGAACTTGTTTGGATCTCCTGCCATGTGTTTTGAACATCCATTATCAACATGCCATATATTTTGCTTTTCTGTTGCACATAGATCTATCATGGATTTTGTCCTCTCTACTATTTCTTTTTTCTTCCAGACCTTTCTCTGCTCTTTGTCTTGAAACCTATTTGTTGTATTCCTTTCTGTAGGAGTCATCAGTTTGCATTCTCTAGATATATGTCCATGGTTATTGCATTTGTAACATTCTATATCATAGATTTGTAGAGGTGCAAAGGAGTTATGGTTTCCTTTTCTTTCTTTTGGATAATTGTTAGATGTATTCTTCTTATGAAAATGTACCATTCCATATGCTTTGCAATTCAGGGATTTATGTCCAAAATTATTACACAAGTAGCAGTGACCCAAAAATATATGTTGATACCTGCTTGTCATTGATCTTCTAGGCACCATATTTGTCTCATGTGAGTGAGGATTAGATTTCTGACTATCCCTTGTTTTGCTTGGACTCATAAGTGTAGCAGCATAACTCTTTTTGTTATATCCTAACCCATTTTTGTCACTCAATTGTCTTTAGGCACTTAGGATGTCATCTAGATTCTTCGAGCTCTTCTCAAATTTTGTTTTAATAGATTTCTCATAAAGTTTCTTTTTAAGATGAATAATTTCTGCTTCAAGTCTTTCAGATTCTTGCATTCTTTCTTTGAGCTGCAATTATAATTTATCTTCAATATTCTTAGCCTCTTGGAGTTGGATCTTCATATCTACAATGATTTGACTTGACTCCTCATCTCTTGTCTTTTGTTCATCTTCATGATCAGCTAGTTGTTTTCTTAAATATTTAATCTTCCTTTTACTTTTTCTCAATTCTTCAAGAGTGTAAAATCTCAATCACAGCAGAACCTAGCTACTATGGATTCCTCACTAGTGAAAAGATTGCACAACATTTGCAAGAATAGCATAAATCTGTAAAAATGAAGAACAAAATGTATTAACACATAAAATGGGTGAAAATAACTGTAATATTATTAACTGTCCAACCTCAAAATAGGTTAAGAACATCCATATATACAAATCTGGAACAATTCGAATCCATCTGGAGTGTTCACACTGATCTAGCTTAGAAAAATCTCAAACCCCCCTAGGTTGACCAAAATATCCCAAACCATCCCAAACTGGTTCGAAACTGCTATGTGAATGCTGGGAATGTATGGACAGGCCCATGTGACCTCACACATGTGGAGAATCTGGTTGGTTAGAGGTTAGGAAGCTAGAATTGGCCAAAAATTGGACAAAGTTGGCAAGATTGTCCACATTCTGAGCATGTGCGCCCTAGGTAGAAGAGAAGCATGCTGAATGCATTAATTGACCTGGGGAGGGCGCTCTAGGCATACTGAATGCATTAAATGCCCTGGGGAGCGCACCCAACAACTAGTTTGACTCAGCACATGCACAGGTTTGTTCACATTGCTAACTAGTTCAAGATATTTGACCATTTACCAACTAACCAACTTAGGGATGTAATAATTAATCACTTAGGCACTAATTAACAATCAATTAATAAATGATTAATGTACATAGGTGTAATAATGTTCTAACACCCCCCCTTAAGCTAGACTTAGTGAAATATCAAAAAATTAAGGCCTTGGCAACTAGGCTCAAGTCACCTTTTACATCATAAAAATTTATTTGTCCATGTAACCAAGGTAAGGAGGAAAACCACATGGGAAATAAAACCTCCCCTCTAAAATGGACATGTGGCATATATCAGAATACACCAATCATTACCATGCATCACTCACCCCAAGCAAAGATCTAAGGTGAGTGAATGTCTTCTCGGTAAAACACTTGGTGAAGATATCAGCAGTTTGCTCACTGGATGGGCAATACTGCAATGCTATGGTCTGGTCATGCACCAAACCCCGAATGTAATGCATGTGTATCTCTATGTGCTTGGTCCTTTGCCTCTGAACTGGATCAGTAGAAATCTTGATTGTACTTTGATTATCACACCAAAGAATAGTGGGTGAATCAAAAACAATCCCGAACTCTGCAAGAATACCTTGCAACCAAACACATTGTGTGGCTGCATTAACTGCTCCCCTGTACTCGGCCTCAGCTGAATATAAGGAAATAGTATTTTTTTTCTTGCTTGACCAGCAAATAGGTCAATGTGCAAGCATAAAAACATAACCGGAAGTTGATTTCCGATCGATACAATCACCAGCCCAATCAGAATCTGTAAATCGTACTAGTTCAAGGGATGAACCAGCAGCATAATGGATACCAAAGGACTTAGTACCTTGAACATAATGAAGGATCCTCTTGGATGCCTTCCAATGGATCTCATGAGGTTCTTGCATGTGCCTTGCAACAGCCCCAACAGCATAAGACAAATCTGGTCGAGAGTGTGTAAGATACAACAAGCTCCCAACTAGCTGTCTATACAGTGAATTGTCAACTAGTGGTGAAGAACCCCATTCTGTAAGCTTAACTCCTGAAAGAAATGGAAATTTTGCAGACTTACATTCAGCCATCTTAAATTTATGCAGAAAATCTGAAGCATACCCTGATTGACATACAGAAATCCCATTCACATTTTGGTCTATCTCCAAACCCAAAAATTGTTTTAGCAATCCTAGATCGGTCATGGAGAATGCACTGTGCAATGCTCTCTTAACTGAGTCAAGTTCTTTGGTGCAGCTACCAGTGATCAAAATATCATCAACATACAGTACAATAATCAATATCAGATCACTAACATGCTGCATATAAACATTTGGATCAGACTTACACCTCTCAAACCCCAAAGATAGCAGAAAATTGTCCATTTTTGCATACCATGCTCTAGGAGCTTGCTTGAGCCCATAGAGTGACTTGTTCAACCTGCAAACAAGTGTATGATCAGAAATAAAACCTTCAGGCTGCTGCATATATATCTCCTCATTCATATCCCCATGAAGAAAGGCACTTTTTACATCCATGTGATGAACCTCCCATCGCTTGGAAGCCCCAATGGCCAAAACTAGTCTTACGGAGTCCATCTTTGCCACCGGTGCAAATGTCTCTGTATAGTCCACTCCTTGGACCTTAGAGTAACCCTTAGCCACCAACCTAGCCTTGTACTTCATATCAGAGCCATCAGATCCAAATTTGGTTCTATAAATCCATTTGCATTACACTAGTTTCCTCTTGGGAGGAAGAGGGACCAAATCCCAAGTTTTGTTCTCATGGAGTGAGTTCATCTCTTCTTGCATGGCTGATTGCCACCTTGGGTCTGTACATGCTTCTGAATATGACATTGGATCAGATCCAACCATCAAATAACATGCCTCACTCATATCAGAATTATCACATGCAAAGGAATTGTGAAATTGAGATCTAGTTTTCCTAGCATCTTGGGGATCTCCCACAAGCTCTCCGGCAATTTGAATTGTTTTCTCCGCCCACTTGGGCCTTTAGGGAGGGATATGTTCAGAATCCATATCAACATCATCTTCATCAATATCAGAATCAGAAATATCAGAAAAAGAATCACTACTTACTTCATCATCAAGAAGAGGAAATGTGCATTCCCCATCACCTTGTTCACTAGCTTGCAAGAATTCTTCTTCTTCGAATTTGACACTTCTTTCGATGAAAGTTTTGAGAGTGGATGGATCAAAGAGCTTGTAGCCCTTGGAATCCTCTGCATATCCAACCATGATTGACTCCTTTCTTTGGGGCTGCAAGGCCTTTCTCTTCTCCGGTGGAATTCTGGCCCAAGCCCTTGAGCCAAAAATTCTGAAATGTGAAACATTGGGTTTGTGGCCCATCCATGCTTCAAATGGAGTAATTCCTTGCAATGCTTTGTGTGGTGCTCTGTTCTGAACATATGTTGTACAATTCATATCTTCATCCCACAATTCAGGAGACAAATCCCTTGCTTGAAACATGCAAGTTGCCATCTCTTTCAGTGCTCTATTTTTGCGCTCTGCAACACCATTTTGCTGTGGTGTGTAGGGCACTGAGTGTTGCATCTGATTGCCATGCTCTTGAAAAAGCTGCTACAGATTCTTATTGACATACTCTCTGCCATTATCAGTCCTCAAAACCTTCATGGCCTTCCCACTGAAGTTCTCAACCATACTCTTGAAAATTTTGAAACATTCAAAGACTTCATATTTTTGCTTAAGGAAAAATAACCAGCGGTACCTTGAGTAGTCATCGATGAAGGTGAGCACATATTTGCTGCAGCCATAGGAGGGAGTGGGGACTGGACCTATCAGATCAGAATGCACTATCCCAAGTGGCTGATCATCCCTCCTTGCCTTCCCTTTGTCATACTTCTTTTCAGGATGCTTCCCAACCATGCAACCCTTGCATGTTCCATTGGAAAAACTGATTTGTGGCAGCCCTTCTACCATCTCTCCTTTGCTCAAAGCTTGAAGATATATGTAGTTTAGGTGACCATACCTTTGATGCCATAGCTTTCTGGTCTCATTCCCATGTGACAGAAGTACACTTGGTGAAGAGAACTCGAGAAAGTGGGAGAACTTGCACATCTTCATATCATGGTCTGCAACACCCATTGCAACAATTTTCTCGGTGGAAATTTCTGATATCTCCACATCATCCTAAGTGAAGACAACTTTATTTGCTGCTCCAGTATGTGTCATTTGATATACAGAGAGCAAGTTTGCTGCAAGGTTTGGTACATACAGCACATTGGAGAAGAAGCCATTCTCCATAGAGATTTTCCCAATGCCATGAGCAGGGATTTCTGAGTCATCTCCCATTCGAATGGAGAGACCACTGTAGGGTGCAAGTTCAGAAAACGAATCTCTTGAGGAAGCCATGTGCCTTGAGGCACCTAAATCAATGATGAACAAGGGTGAATGAGATGAACAAGCCACCAAAGCATGGCAACTGTCCTTGTCTTCAGAAACGCACTCCTTCTTCTTGGAACTTTCAGGAAGAGGAATATTATTTTTCTGTAGGAGATGGGTCATGATGTCTATGGTTTTCTTCATGCATGAACTCTCTGGGTGAAAACCCCTTTGACATGTTAAATTTTTCTGAATTTACTTCAATCTGATCTAGGATCTTAACTGAGATAACAACATGTACAGCATATCTACAGCATATCAATCATGGAGACAATAATGCAAGCACACAAGAGACACAAAGATTTACTTGGGGAAAACCATAAAGGTGAAAAACCCCAATAACTTCCTCAGAGATAGATAGAGCAATGATACAACCAACCAATAGAGATAGCCATAACCTAGCAGCAATCCTCCTCCTCCATAAGTGCGCCTCTCCTCCTTGAGAGCATGTGTGAGAAGTGAGTGAGAAAATAGAGTGCCTCCCGCACTCTATTTATACTTGACTTGACTTGCCTTTTTACCTAACTCATGTCGGCTCGAACTTAACCACATAACATAATGCTGAGTGGGCCGACCCCCAATAGGGTGGTCTAATAACCCTTTGACCCACATGGCCGACCCCCAATAGGGTGGTCTAATAACCCTTTGACCCACATGACTTATACAGGGCCGACCCCAAACAAGGTGGTCTAATAACCCATCAAGTATAAGTTACGACACTTACAATATAAATGACGACACTTCCTTATAGAGGAATAATACCATCTCTATAGGAATACAATATACATATATGTGAAATACATTCCGAAGTTACATATACATCAACACTCCCTCTTAACTAGGAAGGTATTTCTCAGCACAGTTCTTCTAGCACAAGTCATCTTCTCTGGATCATCGTCACTGGATAATCGTCATCGAGTCATCATCATCGTCACTGCTGCTGCTATCTCAGTCAATCTCTGAATCTACTCGTCATAGGAAGTTCTACAGAGCCAGTCCTTTTTCATACTGGATGTAGGCCCACCACCTGCAGGTCTTCGTCATCACTGGCCATACTGTGGAATCCTCAGGACTTATTACGTGCATCACAAAACCTCGAAAGAGCATCCCAGGATGTTACGGGTACACAACTCCGACCTGTAGGATCTCCCAGGGCACTATTACATGTGACCCCACCACAAAACCTCGAAAGAGCATCTCAGGATGTTACGGGTACACAACTCCGACCTGAAATCTCCCAGGGCACAAATTACATGTGGTCCACCACAAAACCTCGCAAGAGCATCTCAGGATGTTACGGGTACACAACTCCGACCTGAAATCTCCCAGGGCAACGAATTACATGTGGTCATGGCAAAACCTCGCAAGAGCATCTGCCAGATATCCCAGGGAACCGAATTACATGCCATAGGCAAAACCTCGAAAGACTATCTGCAGATCTCCCAGGGCACCGAATTACATGCCATAGGACAAAACCTCGAAAGAGCATCTGCCAGATATCCCAGGGAACCGAATTACATGCCATAGGCAAAACCTCGAAAGACTATCTGCAGATCTCCTAGGGCACCGAATTACATGTCCTCCCAGAGCAAAACCTCGAAAGAGCATTTGCCAGATGTCCCAGGGCACCGAATTACATGCCATAGGCAAAACCTCGAAAGACCATCTGCAAATCTCCCAGGGCAACGAATTACATGCTCATCTGCACAACCTGATCCACGGCCATAGAGTATCAACCTGATACTCACCATACATCATCCTGATGTATCCATGATCATCCTGATCATCATCACTGCAACGTCCTGCTGCATGTCATCTGGAGCAACATCCTGAAGCTCGTCATCTATGATCATCCTGATCATCACTGCAACATCCTGCTGCATGATCCACCTGATCATCAATGCATCTACCTGATGCATACCAAGTATCATACATGATCCTCCTGATCATCAATGTATCCACCTGATACAAATACATGATACATATCATCATACATGATCCTCCTGATCATCAATGCATCTACCTGATGCATACCAAGTATCTACCTGATACATATCATCATACATGATCCTCCTGATCATCAATGTATCCACCTGATACAAATACAAATACATGATACATATCACCATACATGATCCACCTGATCATACAATGTATCCACTTGATACATATACAGATACATGGTCCAAGCATCCAACATGATGCATACATACATACATAAAATGATCCAACTGATCATATCCAAGCAGAAACCAGAACATCATCCTGATGCTCATCATCCAGCGCTTACATCCACAGCCATGTGAAGGATCCTCCTTCCAACATGCTTGGAATGGCTTCAGCAAATATGTCCATCACTTCTTCCTCGAAGTATCCTTGATCTGAAGCACGCCAAGCCTCTCTCTGAAGTACTCGAACTTCACCCTGGCTAGTGGCTTCGTCAGCACATCTACAATTTGCTCGTCCGTCGCAACATACAGGAGCTTCACAGCTCCTCTCTGCACCATATCCCTGATATAGTGATATTTGATCTCTATGTGTTTCGACCTGTCATGAAACACTGGGTTCTCGGACAGCTTCACACAACTCTGGTTATCACAGAAGATACCAGTAGCCTCCAACGGGAGATCAAATAACTCAGACAGTAGCTTCCGTAGCCATACTGCCTCACAACTAGCTGAACAGGCTGCAACATACTCTGCCTCAGCTGTACTCAGTGCTACGCAGGACTGCTTCCTGCTAAACCAAGAGATCACACCTGATCCCATACTGAAGCAGCACCCAGATGTGCTCTTCCTGTCTGCAGCACTGCCAGCCCAATCTGAATCAACATAGCCTTCCAGGTTAAACTTTTGATTCGCCTCATACCTGAGCCCATAATCCACTGTACCCTTCAGGTACCTCAGAACATGCTTTACAGTAACCAGGTGAACACTTCTCGGATCCGTCAGGAACCGGCTCAATGTGTTCACAGCAAAGCAAATGTCTGGTCTCGTGTTCGTCAGGTACATCAAGGACCCAATCATCTGACGATACATAGAGACATCAACTGACTCAGATGAAGCATCACATAGAAGCTTCAGATTCGATGCCATAGGTGTGGCCATGGCCTTGCAATCCATCATCCCGAACCTCTTTGGGATCTCTACTGCATACTTCCCTTGTCCAAGGAAGATTCTATCTGCACTTTGCCACACCTCCATGCCAAAAAACAAATAGTGCATCATCCCCAAGTTCTTCATCTCGAACTCGGTAGTAAGCTTCCGCTGCGTGTCGGCAATCAATCTATCTTCACCATACCAAGTTCTGGGAGCTTGCTTCAAGCCATACAAGGCTTTCTTCAAGCTGCATACATATGACTCCCTGTCAGGTCTTGGGACTGCATCCCAAACATCTTCTTCATGATCTACGGATCATGGCATTCCATTTCTTCATCCCAGATCCTGGGAACTTCAATATCTTCAATAGATATCTTTCTTGCTGGAACAAATGTTGTAGTCCTTTTGTAGGAGATGGCATATGATCTTTCCTACACAACAAGTTAAATTGCATGATTAGAAAACATCTTATAGTTTTCAGAACAAATTCTTACACATAAAGAAATATGCCATACAGTCATGCAATTATCTTAGCCAATGCTTCAATACAACATTTATCCATATCCCGTAACTTTCTAGATGCCTTCCAATCTCTACCAGAACATTGTTAAGAGTGTGCACAACTCCCAACATGTCAGCAAAGAGGTTTCATTCTAGATAAGTAGCAATGGAATGTTGTACAGTGCCATAGGCTACTTACCCATGCATATTAGTAGTATACTGTTCATCAATGCAATTATTCTAATATGCATAATACACAACCTAATTCTAGGAACATCAGTATATACATTATTGAACAGTATTATTTAAGAAATGACAATTCAAATACTTATCTTTGTTTGTTCGTTGGGTGGACTCCCTCTGAGTCTTTGCTTCCTTGCAGGAGCTGCTGGAGTCCTAATCTGAGGTAGCTTCTTCTACACCTTTCTGTTGTGAAATGTAGAGAGATGATCAACTCCCTCTGAATATCTGCATCCTTGCAGAAACTACTGAAGTGTGCTCCTTTGCTTTCTTGCAGGAACAACTAGAGTGTGCTCCTTTGCTTTCTGGCAGGAGCAACTGGAGTGTGCTCCCTCTTGATCTTTGCTTCCTGAATTACCTGTTCTTGAACTCATATTCATCCTTGGTCCCTATGCATGCTTATTAGTATCATGAATGTGTTATCCTTGTGATCTCATATAAAATCATACATTCATTAGTATACTATTAAAACACAATAATCTCAAGCATGTATAGTCATGATCATTTCAAACAGAAATAATAAGCATGAGCATTCAAGGATTCTTATGGTTAGTCAAATCATAAGAAACATAACATGTCTAAACCTGTAATTACTCAAGCCTATGACTCTTCAGGTTAGTTGAATCATCAATCAAGATAAGAGATATAAAATGCATAAAACCTGTGATTATTCAAGCCTATACTTTCATGATTCTTCTGGTTAGTCATATCATCAATTATAATAATATACATCCAACCATGATTATTCAAACCTATGACTTCATGAATAATTATTATCAACAACAGTATAAGATCCTAACACAAGGTAGGATTTTATCTTGATATAGGAAAAACATACCTGGATTAGCATGCTAGCTATTTATGTCTAACATACCCGCATAATGTCTTCTGGTTCTCTTTAGTGACTTGTGCTAGTAACCTGCATGTCTCATAAGTTAACCATTATAAAACTAAGTTATACATACCTCGAGAATGGATCTTCTATGAGATCCATGGCAATGGATGAATCTTTGTCCTCATGTCATCATGATCATATGTTCTTGAACCAGAACATGATTTGTCTTCTTGGTGTACCTTTCATGTTAGTAGTCAACACAAAACTCATACAACATCACAATGTGTTAGTACAAACATAAGTTTCATACTCCTAATAAATGAATGACTTCTATCATGCATTCATAATTTTATTAAGGTGATCTGACAATTCTAAAATCAAGATTGTACTAACCGTGATAACATGAAGACAATTATGAACAAATCTCAAAACATACCTCGATGAGTCATACCTGTCGAGATCACTTGTAATCTTCTTATGTAAGGCCTTAGCCTCATCTCCCTCTGAAACAGGAACTTCTTCACTTATGCAAGTGACCAATCCATCTTCTTCTAGGATCAACCCAATCCACTTGATTTGCAAGAACTGGACCTGGAGCTGGATATGGGTTTGTCAGAGAAACCCCAAAAATTCAAACTTTGAATTTCAAACTTCTGATAGGATAGAAATATGTGCCTTGATGAGCTGATCAAGTTGGTATATTCAGAATTTGAAAACTGCAAAGTTTCACTCCTCAATTTTGCCTTTGAAACTTATAGATTCACTGGACGTGACCCTGAACTGGGGTTTGATGAAGCCCACTCTTTTGCCCCATCAAAATGTTTGATCCAAATCTCTAAGCTTCTATTTTTCTGAGGAGCTTCCAGCCGTGGTCACAGATTTCAAAAATTCCCATTTTTACAGAAGCCCTAATTTTCCACTTTTCTGATCAAAGTCCCGAACTAGGGTCTAATCAAGCCCGGCCTTCTGCCCAACCAAAAATTCTGATCTTGGTCTCTAAATTTCTATTTTGATGAGTAGCATCCAGCCGTGTTCTCCGATTACAAAAATTCCAACTTTCTCCAAAGCCCTAAATTCCGGAAGCCATGAATGAAGGTACCAAAAAATAATTCTGTTTTGACATAAATATGTACCTGATTGTTTCTGGTGTAACTCCGAAATTTTTGATCCAAAGGGTCTGAAAAAGTTTCCTGAGATAGCCTGACCTGTTATCTTTCCATCCTGATAGGTCTGACCTCAATTGGATTCTCTGAGAGAGATTTATGCCAAATGTCGTAACGTGACCTGTTTTGGGATAAAACAGGAGAGCGAAATTGTACGGAGTGCCACGTGTCACTGTTTTAGCTTCGGCCTCTGAAAATGTTTTCTGAGATAGCTCGGCCTGTTACCTTTCCATCCTGACAGGTCTGACCTCAATTGGACTCTCTGAGAGAGAGTTATGCCACATGTCGTAATGTGACCTGTTTATGGGATAAAACAGGAGAGCGAACTTGTACGGCGTGCCACGTGTCACTTTTTTTAACTTCGGCCTCTGAAAACGTTTTCTGAGATAGCTCGGCCTGTGTACTACCTGTCACTTTTTACGAAATGTCATTTGGAGCTTCCTAGCCCAAGATATGACCTTTTTCCCAAGGTCACCTGATTTTGACTCAGATCTGGAAGAGGCAGAAACCCTATATTGTACAGATCATAAATCACAAAGTACAACGAATTAGAGGTTGTCCTTTGGACACAATATACCTGGAGATCTTATCTTCGGCCAGTAACAATTTTAGATCCGAAAACTTCGCCAAAACGGATTTATAGCGAAAGTTCTACGATGACTGGTTTTTTCTATATCAAGCCCTAGCATCGTAAGTGCAACAAGTGTCATACATGCCATATCATGCCTTCTTTCAGGCTAGCTCTGATACCATGTTAAATTTTTCTGAATTTACTTCAATCTGATCTAGGATCTTAACTGAGATAACAACATGTACAGCATATCTACAGCATATCAATCATGGAGACAATAATGCAAGCACACAAGAGACACAAAGATTTACTTGGGGAAAACCATAAAGGTGAAAAACCCCAATAACTTCCTCAGAGATAGATAGAGCAATGATACAACCAACCAATAGAGATAGCCATAACCTAGCAGCAATCCTCCTCCTCCATAAGTGCGCCTCTCCTCCTTGAGAGCATGTGTGAGAAGTGAGTGAGAAAATAGAGTGCCTCCCGCACTCTATTTATACTTGACTTGACTTGCCTTTTTACCTAACTCATGTCGGCTCGAACTTAACCACATAACATAATGCTGAGTGGGCCGACCCCCAATAGGGTGGTCTAATAACCCTTTGACCCACATGGCCGACCCCCAATAGGGTGGTCTAATAACCCTTTGACCCACATGACTTATACAGGGCCGACCCCAAACAAGGTGGTCTAATAACCCATCAAGTATAAGTTACGACACTTACAATATAAATGACGACACTTCCTTATAGAGGAATAATACCATCTCTATAGGAATACAATATACATATATGTGAAATACATTCCGAAGTTACATATACATCAACATGACAGTAGCTACATTTTGTCTTCTCATCCTTCTTTCCCTTGTTCTTGACAGGATTCGAAACCCCCTCAGAGGATTTGGGCCTCTCATCCTTCCTCTTCTTCTCTTGAGGTTTTGGCCCCCTTGGTTTTTGCTTGCCTCTTCCATATTTCGAATCTCCAGCTGCAAGAACTTGGTCTTTTTGCTTGATGGAGCCCATCAAGACCAGCTTGTCTTGCTCTTGAGTTAGCATCTCCATGAATTTAGCCAAAGATGGCATCTTCCAACCTCTAACTGTGAGCCTTGTGGAGTTGAAGGAAGACACAAAAACTGAGTATTCAGAACCCAGTTTGGAGAGAATGGCCAACACCAACTGTTCTTCTTTCTTCTCTATGCCACGTTGTCTGATCTGCAAGGCCAAGTTCTTGAACTTGGTGAAGAAGTCCTGGATGGAATCGAAATTCCCTGGTCTCAGTGAAACAAGCTCATTTTCGAGCTGGTGGCCTCTCATCTCATCAGTCTTTCCAAACAAGATATCAAGCTTGAGCCACACTTCATTTGGAGTAGTTAGACTTTCTACATGAAACAGGAGGTCTCTTGAAATGCTGAGACAAAGGAGGCCAAATGCCTCATCCATTCTGTTAAAAAAATTTGATTTCTCCACAGCTGAGTTTGGCTCAACCTCAGTGCCCATCGTAATTCTGTAGAGACCCTTAGATCTCAGCAAAATCACCATTTCTGCCTTCCAATCGAAATAGTTGAAGGGAGTGAGCACATTTGGGTGAGATGGCTCCATTCTTCTCTGCTGCTCACGCACTTGCTGACAATGTTGATCTTCAATACCTGCAAACAACTCGCAAATCACTCAAGAGGGATCTACACTAACAGATTCGAACCCTGTTTGGATAGTGGGTGCATTCGGGAGAGCGTCACACCTGAGAAGAGCCACTAGATTTCTCCAATGACTCAATTCAATGGCCTCAGGAATTCTGTGGTTTCTCCACTGCTTCTGGCAATCCACTAAAATAGTCTTGCTGGTTCGAATGGTAGCTCCAAGAGCTCTGATACCATGTAAAATCTCAATCACAGCAGAACCTAGCTACTATGGATTCCTCACTAGTGAAAAGATTGCACACCATTTGCAAGAATAGCATAAATCTGTAAAAATGAAGAACAAAATGTATTAACACATGAAATGGGTGAAAATCACTGTAATATTATTAATTGTCCAACCTCAAAATAGGTTAAGAACATCCATATATACAAATCTGGAACAATTCGAATCCATCTGGAGTGTTCACACTGATCTAGCTTAGAAAAAGCTCAAACCCCCCTAGGTTGACCAAAATATCCCAAACCATCCCAAACTGGTTCGAAACTGCTATGTGAATGCTGGGAATGACTGGACAGGCCCATGTGACCTCACACATGTGGAGAATCTGGTTGGTTAGAGGTTAGGAAGCTAGAATTGGCCAAAAATTGGACAAAGTTGGCAAGATTGTCCACATTCTGAGCATGTGCGCCCTAGGTAGAAGAGAAGCATGTTGAATGCATTAATTGACCTGGGGAGGGCGCTCTAGGCATGTTGAATGCATTAAATGCCCTGGGGAGCGCACCCAACAACTAGTTTGACTCAGCACATGCACAGGTTTGTTCACATTGCTAACTAGTTCAAGATATTTGACCATTTACCAACTAACCAACTTAGGGATGTAATAATTAATCACTTAGGCACTAATTAACCATCAATTAATAAATGATTAATGTATATAGGTGTAATAATGTTCTAACAAAGAGCACTTATGAGTTCATCATTTAGGTCCACCTCTCCTTCCATATCTGATTCATCATCTGGAGCTTGAGTGTTTATTCCCATGAATAGAATTTATGTTTCCTCATCCTCTTCTTCTTCATCTTCACTATCTTCCGTAGTGTAGAATATCTTCTTCTTCCCATTAAACTTCTTTTTGTTTGCTGCAGTATTCTTCTTGAATTTCTTATAGGTTTCTCTATCATCACTATCATCTTGTTTGGGATAGGGAAATTTTGATCCAAATGCCCAATTCTTCCACAATTAAAGCATTTCAAGGGTAGCTTTCCTTCGTACTTACTAGTACCTTTCTCAAGTTTCCTGATGAAAAAATATTCTTCATCATCTGAGTTCTCAGAGTGGTTTTTGGGTAATGTTTCAAATTTCTTTGACTCTTTCGTGGTTTTGAATGTTGCCTCTTTTCTTGATGGTTTATTCTGTTTTTTTCTCATCTCATAGGTAGTGAAGATTCCATGTAAATCATTCACTGTTAGAAAGTCAATATCATCTCGATCTTCTACAGTAGACACTTTGGAGTCATACCTCATTGGAAGTGTTCTTAGTACCTTTTCAACAAGTTCTTTCTCCTGTATTTATCCTCCCTGGCCTCTAATTGCATTGGCAATTTCATCTACTCTTAAAAGGTAATCTACAATGTTTTCCTCTTCTTTCATTTTTAAACTTTCAAATTGTCCTTTGTATGTTTGGAGTTTGGATTTTTTGACTTTGGTACCTCCTTCATACACATTTTTTAATTTTTTCCAAGCATCTTTCATTGTCTTACATTGCATGACTTTGACAAACATTGAATTGGAAAGTCCATTCAAAATTGCATTCAATGCTTTTGCATTCGCTTCATATTTATGTTGTTAATCTTTATCTGTCGTTAGACTGACTTGTATTTTATAACCCTTTTCAACAGCATTCCAAACTTTTCATCTAAGAGACATTAGATGGTATCTCATTCTTACACTCCAGTATGCATAATTTTCTCCTGTGAATAATGGAGGTCTGTTAGCAGCTAAAACTTCTAGTTGATCCATAGTGTTTTAATAGGATCTTCCTTCCAGTGATAAACTGTAGTGAAGGAACCTTGCTCTGATACCAATTGTTGGTTTATCCAGCAATACTGAGAGGGGGGTGAATCAGTATTGCCTTTTGTTTCCTTTAATTAAAAAAATTAGTGTTTAAACAATGTATACTATGAATCAAACAAGCAAGGACAAAGAATTTTATCGTGGAAACCTCAAAGAGCAAACCACAAAATCAAACTTATTAATAAATTGATTTCTACAGAATTATTTTTGTGCTGCAACAAAAAGGATGCTTCAACATCCCAGTTTTCTATTTGCACCAACAGATAAGGATGCTACAACACCCGTGTTTTCCAGCTGCTAGTGGAAGGAGTCTACAACCTCTTTAACAGGCTTCGACCTGCCACTAGCACCACCCAGCTTCCCTGATATTTATAACTTCTTGATTTTCTACTTGATTCATCAATTCTGTAAATGCTTCATGCTGTTGGTCTCTCCCTTTCTTTATGTTTTTGGTCTCTCCCTTTCTTTATGTTTCTGGTCTCTCCATTGCTTTATGTTGTTGCGATCTGCATTGTAGAGACATCTTTCCTCTAAATAGAAACTCTATTTAAATACCTCATTCACTCATAGGACCGTGTCTCTTCAGTTCGTGTATTTCCAATTCATGTCTTTCTAAATCTCTATTTATTAAGTTCTATTTTATATCTCTTTTCATTTCTAATTTTTAATTAATTAATTAATTAATTAATTAAACCGTTTGATCATGCAGGCATCTCCCTTGCTCTCCTATGCGGGCATCTCCCTTGCTCTCTAATGTGGGAATCAATGCCAATATTCAACAGTGAATTCTAAAACTAAATGACACTGTGCAGGAAAAGTAAATTCTAAAACTAAATCACAATGTGCGGAAAAAGTAAATTGTAAAACTAAATCACACTTGACAGAAAGGTAAATTGCAGCATTGAAATCTAAAAGTTATTATTGCCAAATACAAGTTATTGTTTATGATCCAAGGTAGTAAATAACATTATTGCATTAAACACATTCATTTCATTCATGAATTGTAAAATAAACTTCTCAATCACTAATCTACGGATTAAAATTACATTACGAAAATAAACTACATATCGAGAAATGCAAAATTATCCAATTAAAACAAAGCAGCAAATTAAAACTACAAGATCATAAAATAAATAAAACCACATTACAGAAAATCATAAAATTAATATCTCTATTGAATCAAGATGAAATTGTAATCTATTCCATCATTATTTGGACTATTTCTCTATGAGTCATCCCCTTGAATGGAGAATGAGCTCTTATTTATACATGAGTTTTGCATGACAAATAATAAATTAAGATCCAAAATATCCTCAAGAAATTGCTAATAATTTCGATCTCAAAACTAATACCAAGATCTTTTCTAACTACATGCTATTTAGGATACCTTTGAAGTCAAATTCGAATTTAGGGATAGAGGCTGTAATAAAATAGTCAAAAATCCTCCCAATTATCTCCTAACATCTTTTGACTTCTTAGGTCCATCATATATTTGATGGAGATCTTCAAATCTTTGTGGATAATCCAAATATGCACTTATATCCACCTCCATTTACCACCTTTAATTTTCAAATAATTTAACATAATGATTTGAGACATATAAGAATGATAGAAATAATGGATTTATAAAAATATATTACCCCTAATGAATATCTTTCTCCAAAGTTGGTGGTTGAAGGTAAACTCAAATTATTGACTTTCTGCAGCTTCTATAGATGATCCGTAGTTTTGGCAGGTTCTGTAAGAGGTTCTGCGTCTCGCAGGTTCTGTAGGAGGTTCCACAACTCATAGGTTATGTAGGAGGTTCTCCAACTGGTGGGTTCTATAGATGTTATGTAGGAGGTTCTGTAGCTTGCAGGTTCCATAGAGGATCCGCAACTCGTAGGTTTTGTAGCATGCAGAAGATTCCGCAGTTGATGTAAAGGTTATGTAGTTTCCTGTAAAGGTTTCGTAGCTGCGTGTGGATTTTCTACGGCTGCATACAAAGGTTCTGTAGCTGCCTGTAGAGTTTCCACAGCTACCTACAAAGGTTCTGCAACCTTCACAATATACTTGTAGAGGATCTACATCTACTACAGAAATCCCTCAAATATTTTGTAGTTGCTTCCTAACAAATGAGTCAATATCCAAAGCAAGTACATAGTACACTAACTTCCCTAATGTTAGTCAGAAATCAAATGAAATATTAAGACATGTAATGGAAAAACACCTTCAACCTAAAACTTGCATATGATCGTTAGAAGGGATTAATACATGATTATGGATAAGAAAAAGGGATTATAGATAAGTTTAAATGATGATAAAAAGATGCTAAATTCAAGGCCCGTCCCAGACACAAATGCTAACAAAAATATGCTAACTTACATTCCTAATAACGTTTCAGTTGATCCAGCTACTGACATTGATTTCTTTCACTTCACGACAATTTGAATTGATGTATAATTGAAATTTCTATGTGTTTAGTGAACATTTTGAAATTTCAAAACTTTTGGACTTGTATGTATTTTTACTTTGTTGCTTTTGAGGATGAATTAATCTTGTAAGGTTGGGAGAAATATTGTAGGCTAAAAAGTTATTAAATAAAATATGTCAAATTCACATTAGCTATGTTTCTTGCACTTATATGTGGGCCTATGGAAACCTTCTCTATAGCAAATTTCTATCCATTTGAGCCTATCCTGCCCATGTTTTTTGTGGCTTTATAATTTTTCAGCCAACATGGTCGTTAAGAACATGGCAGAGAAAACCACATACATCTAGAAGTAGTGAGCCACAATCCCACTTGTAGCTTTGTTTAGTCACTAACATTTATTCTATAGGCATGAAAGGGACTTCATGAGCAGAAAAATATGCCACCAAAATGGGCGGAGATGGAGGGGATCACTATGGTGAGGATCACCTTGTTGAACACTAGGTTGTACCCTAACCCCAACAACGACTAATATTTTTAGTGGATATCTCAATGGATAAAATTGTACAATAACCATAACTTGATTTATTTATTTTTAATACAATCATATCACGAGATGTGATTTTATTTATGAATGTGCACAACACCAAATCTTAATAACATAGCATATGTCAAAGAGATAAGGTACCCTATCATGGCTTCAAAAAACTTGCGACATAAAAATTATCCTCGAACTCCCTTTTCTGGAAGTAAGTTGTCATTTGGAACTCCATAGGAACATTCATCAAATATGATTGACCAATACTTTAGTCTTCTTCCAAGAGAGTATCCTAAATCTTTATATCAGGTTGTCAAAGGAATACAATTGGCAGGTTATATTTTGATGATAAAATTTTATTAGTAGTTATAAATTATATGCCATGTTGAAGAAATTCCAAATATTATTTCTTTGAAATAACAAGAGTTTCCATAGATTAACAACTCGTATTTTAGAGATGTGCGGCATAGAAGGTAATAAAGAATGCACAACACTTCCATAAGCGGCCATAGATGAGATCACCCTCATCCAATATTATTTTTTAAACACAAACGGATACTTTTTATATATCAAAAATGTGGTCTCGATCAGACCAAAAGGCCTATTGTTAAAAAATTGTTCCATACAAATTGAGCAGAGTAGTTCATATGTTTTTCTAGATCTATAATCAAAACCTATTACAAAATAGTTACATTCTTTTAGATTCCACATGTAACTAAAATCCTGACTGGTATAGATACTAATAAAAGTACTAGATAACAAAATGCATTTACTCTTCATTGATCAACATAACAAAGGTGAGAGTCTTGGATTTGTGATAGCTTTGGAATTTATTGTCTTCGGTGAGAACTGAGGAGAGAGGACATCCTTAACATCATTCTTCTCTTCTAAAATCCTCACATCTTCATATGTAATCTTAGTACAAACCAACCCTGCTTCATTCTTTAGCATCCAAGGAGTCAGTTCTCTAGCATGGTCTTACCCAGTATTCTTCAATTCTTTGAGTTATTGTTCGAAAACCTTGAATTTGTCAGAGATATGGATTTAGATAAACTAGCTTACCTATCTATGCAAAACAATAATATATCAATAATAAGTACAAAAAGAGAACAAGAGAAAAGAGTACACCAGATATACGTGGTTCACCCAATTAGGCTACGTCCACAGGAAGGTAGTCTTCTATTATCTCCAGAATATCTCCCTCAAGATTACAAGAGAGAAATGCCAATAACCCCAATACAATATAGCAATACTTATGTGAATAGGTAAATATCATGTGTAGTGATGTGACTCCCTTGACTCTATTATATACTAACAGACGAGGAGGAATTACTCTCACATATTACATGTGGGATAATATAATTCTCCATAATAACATCTCTTTAGATAATAATGAATATCAAGAGTATATTTTACCATAATGAATATAGGATATAATGCATTACTCTTTTACATAAGATTGTGGGTATCTTCTGACATAATACAAAGACATTATTACCTTCCAAGGAATATAAAATATTCCAACACTCCCCCTTAATAATGGTTGGGAGAAAATCCCACTAACAAAAGAAGGAAGGAGTCATTACTGCTCCCCCTTGATGACAACTTCCCTCATCCCAAGTAAGGAACGAAGATGCACATACTTCGTTGTTGTTAAGGATTTGGTGAAGATAGCGGTTGCCTGCTGCTCTGTAGGACAATACTCAAGCGAAAGAACACCATCTACAATGAGACCTCGAATGTAATGAGCATCAAGATCGAGATGCTTTGTCTTGGAGTGATATACTAGATTATAAGCAAGCTGAATCGCACCCTGATTGTCACACTTCAACAGAGTGGAAGATTTCGTAACCAGACCAAGCTCAGTGAGAACATGTCGTGACCAAACTGCTTCTTTTGCGGCTTCTGTGGTTGCTCTATACTTTGCTTCACACAAAGATAAATAAAGAGTCTTCACCTTTTTGTTGGACCAAAAAATCGAACCTGAACCAAGTTGAAATATATAACCAATAGTTGACCGTCGATCAAAACTGTCACATGTCCAGTCATAATCTGTATAACCAGAAAGTGAAATTGTAGCACTGCTCGAATAAAAAACACCATAGTACAATGTCCCTTGTAAATATCTCAGAATTCTCTTGGCTGCCTGCCAATGACTTTCATGAGGTTGTTGCATGAACCGTGAAACCATACTAACGACGAAAGAGAGATCTGGTCTGTTGTGAGTTAAATATATCAAACTGCCAACTAGTTGACGATAAAGAGTAGCATCAACAAGAGGAGTAGTACACTCAACAGTTAACTTTACACCAGACTGAAAAGACGTAGGAGCAGGTTTACAATCACTCATGTGGAAACGAGCCAATAAATATGTAACATACTTCAGTTGAGAGAGAAAAATACCATCTTCCATATGCCAAATTTGAAGACCCAAGAAATAGTGCAATATACCGAGATCAGTCATTTCAAACTGCTTTTGAAGGTCACTTTTCATACTTTGAATGAGAACAGGTCGGATGCCAATGATAATAAGATCATACACATATAAAACAATAACAATGATATTATCATCAACATGCTTAACATACAGGTTAGGATCAAATATACAATGCTTAAAACCATTATTCAAGAAATATGTATCAATTTTATTATACCAAGCCCTAGGTGCTTGTTTAAGACCATATAAAGACTTGTGTAATTTACATACTAAACTTGATGATTCAGCATTAATAAAACCAGGAGGATGTTGCATATAAATGTCCTCATTAAGATCACCATTTAAAAAAACACTTTTAACATCCATTTGGTGTATTTCTCTTTTATAAGATGCAGCAATAGATAAAATGGTTCTTATTGTATTCATTTTAGCAACAGGAGCAAAAGTTTCATTATAATCTATACCTTAAAGTTGATTAAAACCTTTTGCAACTAATCTAGCTTTATACTTTTCAATCTGTCCTTCTACAATAAATTTAGTTTTATAAACCCATTTACAACCAACTAAATTCTTTCTTGAAGGAAGAGGAACAAGAGACCAAGTCTTGTTCTTCATAAGAGAATCATACTCAGCAGACATAGCTTGTTCCCAATTAAGTTTACCCTTAGCTTGAGCATAAGAGGTAGGTTCATCTGTGGCCAAAAATTTGGTCATAAGAGCAAAGTTAGATCTAGTTCTACAACTATCGAAAGGGATTCCGATATCACTTCCTGCAGATTCAAGAGTTTTCTGGGCCCAAACATGAAGGTTAGAAGGGACAGAATTCACTTTAGGAGCTTCGAGACATTCAGGTGGAATACTTGAAGAAGAATCAGAAGGTGAACTAAGATCAATCACAGAACTGGAAGGAGTAATCGAGATAGGAGTAATAGGTGATAAGGGAATATCCAGAGTAACATGAGGTTCAACAGACTTAGGTGGTGGAGAGACTTCAATAAATTGAACATCTCTTCTAATGATGACACTTTCATTAGAAGGATCAAACAACCTATAAGCCTTAGAATCCTTAGAATAACCAATGAATATATACTTGTGACGCTTGGGTTTTAACTTTTTCTGTTTTTCATCAGGAATATGAGCCCAACATTCACAACCAAACACTTTAAAGTTACTAATATTTGGTTTCTTACCATTCCATTGTTCCTCATGGGTAACATGCTTAACACCTTTTGTAGGAACTCTATTTAAAATAAAGTTAGCACAACTTATGGCTTCGGCCCAAAATTTCTTGTGTAATCCTTCAGAATAAAGCATACATCTATCAATTTCAACTAAAGTTATGTTTTTCCTTTCAGCAATACCATTTTGTTTAGGTGTGTAAGGAACGGGATTTCGATGTCAAATGCCATGTTTAGATAAAAAAGCTTCAAATTCTTTCTTAATGAATTCCCCCCCACTATCAGTTCTTAAAGTCTTAATCTTTTTACCAGATTCATTTTCAACGAATGATTTAAATATTTGAAATCTGGAAAAAGTGTCACTTTTATGTTTCAAAAAATAAACCCATGATTTTCTACTAAAGTCATCAATAAAGGTAATAAAATAGACTACATGTGATATAACAAGAACTTCAAGAAGACCACAAATGTCACTATGAATTAATTGCAAAGATTCTTTAGCACACCAAGCTTTACCTTTATCAAACATTTCTCTATGATATTTACCAAGAACACAACCTTCACAAACACCGTTAGTAGACGAAATATTAGGAAAGCCAAGTAACATTTTAGTTAACATTTTCATTTTACCATAATTCAAATGACCTATTCTTTCATGCCATAATTTACTTAGTTCATTAGCATGAGCAACATATAAATAAAAAGGTTGTCTTTTAGTTGAATTAAAACCAGCAAATTTATATAAACCAGCAGTATGATCAACAGGACCAGAAGAAACTACTTTGAAATTTTGATTGGTGTCTTTAAGAACATATTTATCAGGCCAAGCTTCAAATTTAAATCATTTTTGACATGCAAGATAAATAGAAAGTAAGTTGATGGGCATATTTTCAACATGAAAAACATCTTCCAACTGACCATTAGCAGCATTAACATTACCAGAACCAATTACGGAAAGTTGTTTACCATCACGAACCAATTACGCAAAGTTGTTTACCATCACCTATAGATACTTTCTGAGATGTGTTTTTATTATTGTCATAAGATGTAAATAAATAAGCATTACCAGTCATATGTTTAGAAGAACCATAATCCATTATCCATTCCACATTAGAAGAAGAATTACTAGAAGAAACAATAGATGCACATAAAGCTACTTGCGATTCATCATAACCATTCTTTTTATCCTTAGACATTAAACGTTTCAATTTAAAGCAATTCTTTTCAGGATGATTAGTTTTACCACAATGCTTACAAGGATCATACACTTTCTTCTTCTTACTAAATTCATGATGTGCATTAGAAGCATTACCAAAATTATTAGTAGGTTTTGAAGTGTGTGGACAAGAAACTTTAGCATTATTAAAATTTCTCTTAGGATTCTTATTATGTGCCATAAGAGCCTTAT